>CALYLW010002732.1:26627-59088 GCA_944989445.1 Ampullaceana balthica | reverse complement strand
AGGTCAGTCACATCTAAATTATCAATGCAGCGTTGTAGCTGAGGTCAGAGGTCAGTCACATCTAAATTATCAATGCAGTGTTGTAGCTGAGGTCAGTCACATCTAGATTATCAATGCAGCGTTGTAGCTGAGGTCAGAGGTCAGTCACATCTAAATTATCAATGCAGTGTTGTAGCTGAGGTCAGTCACATCCTGACAGACCAAAGATTTTGACAGTAATTATACCAAATAATCTGGCATTTTGTCACAAATTCTACCTTTCCATATGAAGTAAAAACAGAACCCTCTCCTTGGCACCCCCTCTCCTTGGCACCCCCTTCCCTTGGCACCCCCTCCCCTTGGCACCCCCTCTCCTTGGCACCCCCTTCCCTTGGCACCCCTTCCCTTGGCACCCCTCTCCTTGGCACCCCCTCTCCTTGGCACCCCCTTCCCTTGGCACCCCCTCTCCTTGGCACCCCCTTCCCTTGGCACCCCCTTCCCTTGGCACCCCCTCTCCTTGGCACCCCCTTCCCTTGGCACCCCCTCTCCTTGGCACCCCCTCTCCTTGGCACCCCTTCCTTAGCAATACTATCATACAGTAAACATCCTACACAAATTAAAAATAATAATCAACCTGTGCACTTGATCAAATCAATTGATTTTAACGAGTTTAGACGCATGTCAGTGATCTGTGAGTACTCAGATGCAGGTCAGTGGTCTGTGGTTACTCAGACGCAGGTCAGTGGTCTGTGAGTACTCAGACGCAGGTCAGTGGTCTGTGAGAACTCAGACGCAGGTCAGTGGTCTGTATAAGGAACAGCCATCCAACTGCTGAGTAGGCCTGTCAACGGGTACCCGGGACCCGGGTACCCGTTACCGTGTGATTACCCGGGTAATAAAATTCCGCCCGGGTACCCGTGAAAATGTGGCTTCTATGTCTATATTAACCGTAGGCCAAACTTCGGCTCCCATGCGGCTTTTTGTGTTTACATTGTGGCTTGCGAAACAATTTATCAAATGAAAATTTTTGTTTCAAATATATGCTGTGAAGTACTTCTAAGGAGAAATATCTGTCAACGGGAAATATCTGTCAACGGGAAATAAAATACGGTCCCAATAAATACAATGTATTTTGATATATCTTTTTTTCTCTCAACCTGAAACAGAAATCGCACAACACACTAAAAAAATGGTTCTTTAAAAGAATCGTATAACGAAAACAAAAGTCCTCTGCCAAAAAAAAATGATGGACTGCTTAGAGATGAAAGACGCTGTGTTTGTTAATTAAAAAAAAACACTCTTGCTTTGACTAACTTTGCTTGAAATACGCCGATTGATACTAGCTAATATTGTTTATTTACCCCCTCTCCTCCCTTCACTCCTATAACCCACACCCCTTACATCCGCCTTACTTCTTGTGTTCATTAACACGTGGTGACCTAGAAAAACTGATGCTAATAATTCGTACAAGGTCGTCAGTATTTAAATTTAATAAATTTAAATAGTTACTAACAGTGTAGGATGGGCAGACGTCGGCTGTGAGGATGGACTGCACAGAGATGAAAGATGCCGTGTTTGTTTTTTGTTCATTCAAACACCCTTGCTTTGAAACTAACTTTGCTTTGAAATAGCCGACAGTGGGTCACCGATTGATACTATCTATCTAATGGCGTTTTTTCTACTCTCCCCCCCCCTCTCCTCTCTTCCCTCCTATAACCCAGTGCTTCTCAAAATTTTTGTATTGCGGACCGGCAGTAATGTTTTCCATTGCATCTGAACCGGTGCACTATTTTCCCTGTACTTACATGGTAGCGAAATGAATTATATTTCCTTTTATTTTATTTCCTTTTATTTCTTTCATTTATTTGCTTATTGTCAAAAATGACAAATTCTATAGGGTTGGTATTATTGATAGCAATTGGAGGATTATAATTATATTTTTCTCTCCTTTCTTGATAACTTCCGCGGACCCCCACTTTGAGAAGCACTGCTATAACCCACACCCTTGCATTCGCTTGTGTTTCTTGTGTTCATTGACACGTGTTTGCCTAGCCCAAAAATTGATATTAATAATACACCCAAAGTTAACAAGATGGGTTAGACGTCGTGTGGAATCAGGCTAATCAAGTTGACAGCGACACGGCAAAATGCAACCATTGTAATTAAATTGTGTCTGTGAAGGGTGGCAACCCAACGCGATAAAACGCCATGTGAACGTTATTCATAAAATTGATATTGATAAACAAACCGCCGATCCACCCAATATCAGAAATATTTTGGTGTCAACAAAAGCAGTACCACTGACCAAAGCACGATCACTTACGATTTATCGCAGTATAGCATACATCATCGCCCTTAGCATCGACTACCGACGCCAAGTGGATATTAACATTAAAGGTATGACACTGAATGTTACGTCATTGCCGTAGACATTTTGTTTGCATGTTCAGTTTATTGTCATTTATGAGTATGACGAATGCATTTACAGCAGGAATTGAATAAAAGTTTTTAGTGCATTATAGTTAATTATAGTGCATTAGTAATAGTACGTTACTGTAACTGGAAGCAAGCCGTTGGCTACTACTACTGTGTGAAATGAGGTGCATGGATGGTGGCTAGGTTGCATTGTATTGTATGGCGATCATGACGGGGAAAATTATGCGACGTTTAAGTTTAGAACGGGTAACCCGGGTACCCGTTCGAAATTTTCACGGGTACCCGGGCAGCTTTTTTCAACAAAATTGACAGCCCTACTGCTGAGCGGTAGTTTTTATGTTTCATCTTATATTTCATTGAATTTTTTTTTGTATTGCTGGTTGTATTTTAATAATGCAAAGCTAAAACACTTTAAATTCTTTTTAAACTTTGATTTATAAAATTGTTTACATTATTCTATTGTTAAAGCCTGCATCACTTGAGTTATAGCTCCAAATGTTTTATTTATTACCCAGAGGGCCATGGTGAGGTTATTTTTGAAAATGTCAAGGTCCCTGTATCTAACGTCTTGCTTGGAGAGGGGCGAGGCTTTGAAATTGCTCAGGGACGTTTAGGTCCAGGACGAATCCATCACTGCATGAGGTTAATAGGTCATGCTGAGAGGGCCCTGGAGCTGATGCTAGATAGGGTGAGACAGAAAGTCCTTTTTGTACTGCTTACTTGATGCTAGATAGGGTGAGACAGAAAGTCCTTATTCTACTGCTTACATGATGCTAGATTGGGTGAGACAGAAAGTCCTTATTCTACTGCTTACTTGATGCTAGATAGGGTGAGACAGAAAGTCCTTACTATACTGTTTTCTTCTATCACTCCCAAATAGACTGCTGCTTTCTTGCTTAAGTTAGACTAGACATTGAATTCAGTTGGGGGCACATGTTCTCCTGGCTTTTTAAAAATATTTTTTATTTTAAACGTTCAAGTTGTTGTGTAACATTGACTGAAATACGCCTTTCCAGTTTTTTTTAGAAATTTCCATTCATTACCACATGCCACAGGGTCCTCACACAACAGCAAAGTCTTCTTTTTAAATCCCTTATATTAACTTCGCGGCCGTCTCTGTCTCTCTCTCATCATCTCATGGGCTCGGCGGGCGGAAAAACAAAAGTCGAAAATGACCCACTTTCCGTGATCCGATCGAACTGAAATTTGGCACACGGACCCGTCTAACCTAACAATGCATCGTATCAAAATTTCAGATCGATCGAACGTACCGTAATTAAATTAATGCATTTTTAGTTTATCCTTATATGAGGTATGTAATTTAAATTCACTGTTTTGTTATTGTTTTTTTTCCCACTTCCACGTGAGTTTGAGTTGACGCCGATCGTCGTGTTGACGCCGACCGTCGTGCCGACACCCCCCTCACATCCCACCCCCATTTATTAAAGACAAGGGACATCACTCGGTGTCAGTCTGTAAATGTTTGAAAATAATCAATACTGTTAGTTATGTCTCATATATAAGGGATTTATAGTCAAAAACTTTGTTTTTACGGGTTTGTTTTTTAAATCCCTTATATTAACTTCACCGGCGTCTCTCTCTCTCATCATCTCATGGGCTCGGCGGGCGGAAAAACAGAAGTCAAAAATGACCCACTTCCAATGATCCGATCGAACTGAAATTTGGCACACGGACCCGTCTTACCTAACAATGCATCGTATCAAAATTTCAGATCGATCGAACGTACCGTAATTAAATTAATGCATTTTTAGTTTATCCTTATATGAGGTATGTAATTTAAAATCACGATTTGTTATTGTTTTTTTGCCACGTGAAAGTTTGAGCATTGAGGCGACCCAACGAAACGACGGTGCGCTTTTGTTTACATTTTACGTGTCACTCTGAGCTCGGTCAAGCGAATCGGTGACCAGACTTTTCCCCTCTCCTCCTCCCACCCACCCCTCCCCCCCCACCCCTCCCCCCCACCCCTCCCCCCTAGGGTTATGAAGCAAACTTGTGTTAAGACAGATTCAGTCTGTAAATGTTTGAAAATAATCAATACTGTTAGTTATGTCTCATATATAAGGGATTTATAGTCAAAAACTTTGTTTTTACGGGTTTGTTTTATTCTTCTGTTTAGACAATGAATAGAGTCGCTTTTGGTAAACCGCTGGCAGCTCAAGGCTCTATCCAGCAGGATGTGGCCAGGTCAAGGATACAGATTGAACAGTGTCGACTGCTGGTCTTGAAAGCGGCCTACATGATGGACCTCTACGGGAATAAGGTCAGACCCTCTACATCTTTTGATGGATGGGGAATAAGGTCAGACCCTCTACATCTTTTGATGGATGGGGAATAAGGTCGGACCCTCTACATCTTTTGATGGATGGGGAATAAGGTCAGACCCTCTACATCTTTTGATGGATGGGGAATAAGGTCAGACCCTCTACATCTTTTGATGGATGGGGAATAAGGTCAGACCCTCTACATCTTTTGATGGATGGGGAATAAGGTCGGACCCTCTACATCTTTTGATGGATGGGGAATAAGGTCGGACCCTCTACATCTTTTGATGGATGGGGAATAAGGTCGGACCCTCTACATCTTTTGATGGATGGGGAATAAGGTCGGACCCTCTACATCTTTTGATGGATGGGGAATAAGGTCGGACCCTCTACATCTTTTGATGGATGGGGAATAAGGTCGGACCCTCTACATCTTTTGATGGATGGGGAATAAGGTCGGACCCTCTACATCTTTTGATGGATGGGGAATAAGGTCGGACCCTCTACATCTTTTGATGGATGGGGAATAAGGTCGGACCCTCTACATCTTTTGATGGATGGGGAATAAGGTCGGACCCTCTACATCTTTTGATGGATGGGGAATAAGGTCGGACCCTCTACATCTTTTGATGGATGGGGAATAAGGTCGGACCCTCTACATCTTTTGATGGATGGGGAATAAGGTCGGACCCTCTAGATCTTTTGATGGATGGGGAATAAGGTCGGACCCTCTACATCTTTTGATGGATGGGGAATAAGGTCAGACCCTCTACATCTTTTGATGGATGGGGAATAAGGTCAGACCCTCTACATCTTTTGATGGATGGGGAATAAGGTCAGACCCTCTACATCTTTTGATGGATGGGGAATAAGGTTGGACCCTCTACATCTTTTGATGGATGGGGAATAAGGTCAGACCCTCTACATCTTTTGATGGATGGGGAATAAGGTCAGACCCTCTACATCTTTTGATGGATGGGGAATAAGGTCGGACCCTCTACATCTTTTGATGGATGGGGAATAAGGTCGGACCCTCTACATCTTTTGATGGATGGGGAATAAGGTCGGACCCTCTACATCTTTTGATGGATGGGGAATAAGGTCGGACCCTCTACATCTTTTGATGGATGGGGAATAAGGTCGGACCCTCTACATCTTTTGATGGATGGGGAATAAGGTCGGACCCTCTACATCTTTTGATGGATGGGGAATAAGGTCGGACCCTCTACATCTTTTGATGGATGGGGAATAAGGTCGGACCCTCTACATCTTTTGATGGATGGGGAATAAGGTCGGACCCTCTACATCTTTTGATGGATGGGGAATAAGGTCGGACCCTCTACATCTTTTGATGGATGTTCACTATGACGGTGAAATCTTCAATTACTGTAAAACTATTGGATGTTAAAAGTCTAATGTAAATGAGCTGCTTAAATGATTTGATTCAGTTGATGGTACAACATTGCATTGTGAAGAACTCAATAATCTTATTTATAGAACGAGCATCTGTAAAATATAAGAGTTAATGGCGTTATGTTAAATATTGAGCTTAACACCATTCTCACATTCCTTCTAAAAACAAGTTATTTTTATGTATGTAAAGGGAAACATACTTTTAAATAAGAATCTCACATCTTTTTAAAAAATTTACTTTTTTAAACAACTTTTAATTCAAAATATATATTTCCATCTGTTATTGTTAAAGCTTTATTGAATGTAAGAAATTTGAAGAAGAAAAAAACCGGTAGTTTTGCTGCACTGTGTATTATTCTTTTTTTAAATTGAAATTTTCATGGCTATTCTTCTGATGACTTTTGTTACATAAAATGTTAGTTGTTGCTAACAATTTTTATTTGATTGAATCCCTTAAAGGTCGCAGCTCCAGAGATAGCCATGATCAAAGTAGCAGCTCCAAATATGGCTCTCCAAGTCATAGACAGAGCCATCCAGGTAACACTATTCACCCCATTGAACATGAGCCAAAGTTGTGATAACCCTACTACTACGACGTACAGCCGGCATCTGATCTGTTGCATGGCTGGGGTTCAAGCATCAAAACTTATGAGGCCACTTTTTTAAATGAAAAATCTCTGCAGTTGGCCAAATATGTTGTCCCTCAATATGGGGCAATAAAGGGCCACCTCCTGCGACCAATGTTCCCTCTAAGGTTCTTTGGTCCGTGAACAAAGTATAAAAACATGTGTGCAAAATTGCACAGCTTCCATGTTGTGTGCAATATTTTACAAAATTTGCTGCGCTGTAATTCGAAACTGCTGCGAGGCTTCGGTCAGATAACTGCGCGGCCGCGCAGCTTAAAGGGAACATTGCTTGCGACCCCCCCCCACACACACACACACCAGTTAATCAGATAGTTGCACTAAATATCAAGTTGTTTCTGTGAAACTAACTTATTTTTTAAGTAATTTGTCATGGGTGATAGGGGCTTTGTTTTTGACTAGTACCCGGTATATGTAATTAATGGCTACAACATCAATAATTCTCTTTTTTCTCTTTGATTCAAACGTTTTGAAATGACATTTTAACATTATAACTGCATGACGTTTAAATGTAATGACAAGATACAGTCTTACAATGACATCTGGTTTGAAGGGTTCCCGTTTACTTCTGAACCACGCAGGCACACGGTGGTGGGGGCCTGAGCCAAGACTTTCCCTTGGCCCAGATGCACGCTTGGGCCCGTGTCTTGCGTTTAGCCGACGGCCCCGATGAGGTTCACATGCGGAGTCTGGCAAGAGCTGTCTATGCCAAAAGTGGCAAGGCCAAGATTTAACATGTGGGATTTTCAACAATTACTTTAGATCATGTATTTGAAGTTCTTTTTTTCATTTTAACTGAATTTCTGAAGCCATGTAGTTGACAATTTAAGTGAATCCATTATAAATTACTCCCCAGATAAAATAATTTTAAAAATTTGCTATTTGGAATATAAAAGAGAATTTTTAAGTCCCTGCTATCAAATTATTTTTCTCAGATTGAATTTATCTTGTAGCTAAATGTGTAATGAAATTTAATGCTGCTTATGTCTTCAAGCCTTGCTTTAAAAATGTAGATTTGATGTTCTAAGAGTAGTTGTTCCATCCCATCCCTGCAGGCACATGGTGGGGCCGGCCTGGATGACCAGTTGCCTCTTGCACACTTGTTTGCTGCGGCCAGGACACTCAGGCTAGCGGACGGCCCCGATGAAGTTCACATGAGGACCATTGCCAGATTGGTGTTTGCAAAGACTGGGAAAGCCAAATTGTAACTAACTGAGACGTCTCAAAACATAACCTTGACCTTGTTCTCAATACTAAGGACATTACATTTTAAAAATATTTTATTCCTTGTTGCCAACAATGAAATGAAACAGTTTATCATCTCATACATACATCATTGATTCACAAAAAGGATTCACTTTGTGAAGTCAAGCATACTTTAAACATTCTTTGTGTATGTGCATCATGAGCACATTAAACTCTCATTAACTTTTGAGAAACATAATGTTAAATTGGATATTGAATTGCAGAAGCCTTCCTCTAATTAGACCAACTGCAAGATTTATTAATATATATTTTTTAATGCCAAAGTATTTAAGATTTATTATGTCTCAATTTATTGATGTAAACTAAATTGTGATTATCATATAAAGCTTTATTAAATTTGTGTAATTAAATATCTCAGAATATATATAAACATTGTACTATGGTTTGTTGTCATTCTATGCTAGTGCTTTTCATCATATGTCCGTAAACAGTTACATGAAAATGTAGACTATCCAAGTTGTGGGGAGTGCTAGTATGCCAATGGAATGGTGAGGTTCTGGGACGACGAGACCAGGTGCAAGACAAGGGGTCCCACATAACCCACTACGCGTCTCGGAGGAGCTGGCCGCACTACTGCTGTAGGGAACTCGTCTCCAAAGGGACCAGAGAAAGTGCTGGCTTTGAGCCAGCAGGAAATGTTTAATGTTTAAGCTCGAAGAGCCTAAGAATGGGTATCTGTATCCGTCATCAAACCAATGAAGACCTATTTCAAGACCTCGCCAGGTGGTTCACTTTTCTCCGTTCGATAAACCGGTCCTTGCAGAGTTCCTAGCACGAGTGGATAGGTGGAAAAGGTCAGAGTAAACGAAGACAAAAGACTGTTCGCCTTGCTGGGTAGATGGTCCCTTAAGCTTGAGGGCAGCTGAAAGGGGTAGAGTTTGGAAGACTAAATACCCCCCCCCCTTGCGAGCTAATACGTTACACTTCTCTTTGGAAAACCCAAGAAGAAGTGGGCGTATGAATTCTAGTCAAACCATCTTTACCTTTCCTTTCAAACTTTTCACAATAAGGTGGCCCATCTCCACCAAGAGAAAGCACATACATTACTTTTTTTAAAAATAACCCTGGAGACTATGTATGTGACTGTGTTTAAATAAATATTTTAAAAATCTCATTAGCAATGCAAAATCAATTGAATAGAAATGCTAAAATCTGCACAGACAGAAATGCAGTACTCACAGGAGATAAGTTTAACTTTCATTTTATTATTCGTTTTTGTCTATTTGTTCATTTAGGAAAGCTTTTTGCCCAGAGGAAACGTTCGTTGTTTTGTGGCGTCTTGTCAGGTTCATACATACCCCGTATGATGACATTTATCTACGTGACAGGAATGCCCGAGCTGATGACAGAGCCAGTCTTATAATATATTAGATTAGACAACACAATGAAAGGATCTGCCTACCAACATACGAGAAAAGCAACTATTATTGGCTTATGCCATTTTTTCCACAAAACAACAACTCGATCAAAAGGATAATGGAAACACGGGCATTCGGATACTCGAAAACGAGGAAGATTGTTTCCCTAAACAGGGTGTGGGGGGGGGGTAGACCTAATCATTTACCAATTAATATTGACAAACAATCCATGGGGGATACAGAAAGAAAGATTAGATAGGCCTACACTAATTACATTCGTTAACAAGGACAACACAGGATCGCAATACACAAAACAAAAACAATTATTTACGAATAACGTAACTAGTCAATATTTTAATCATAATAAAATCAGTTAACTAGAGATCGTTTTTAACGTTCCTCCAGATATACTAAAAACAACCAACCATACAACAGACTTTGTACGTAGAGCTTTGCACTATTTGTTGTTAATTGTGTTTGTGCTTAACTTAACGTAATCGATTTTTAAACAATTCAATTTCAGCATTGATGGAATGAGTTATTATAAATTAAACATAATTTTAATACCTTAAAAATGAATAATATAAAATGTCAGCATTTAATAATTATAATTTTTTTTTAAGTCTACAAAACGGGGCGATCCTTTGCGGTCACCACGCCCGTAGTGGCTTCATAACGTTTTGAGACCGGATGGCTCTACCACTGATTTGATGTAAATTGTAATTAAAAATTGAGTGTAAATTGCGACAAATATAAAACTATGTAACTTGACTTTTAAAATACAGTGGTACCTCGAGATACGAGTTTAATTCGTTCCGTAACCTTGCTAGTATCTCAAAGCAATTTTCACCATTGAAATTAATTGAAATGCCATACATCCGTTCCAGCCCAAAAATTTGCTACCCTTAATTGTTGCGTTACGTGTTTTTGAAGAAGAATAATGTATTTATAAAATGGCAAATATCGTATAAAAACATATTAAAAGAGAATGTAAAGCAAAAAACAACAACAACAAAAAACCAACAACTGGTTTTATAAAGTGTACATACATATTTGTATTTTGGTCACTTACATGTAACTTAGACACAACTTAAATGCTACTATATGCTTAATTTTAGTCACTGCTTTTCTCTTCACTGGTCCGTGCCTTTTACGCCGGATTCAAAAAAAAATTAAAAAATATCTGTCCAAGGAGGCTTGTTTCTTCCTCTCTTTCAGAGCGCCGTGGAAATGAGTTAGGCAATTGTCATTAAATAGCTCCGATCAACGAACAGTTGCAAATTTCTTCAGGGTGTTTCTTTTCCACGAACTGTGAAACGCTCTCCCACATTCCCATGATCTCTTTGATCTCACTTGTAGAGATAACCTCCTCCACCTCTGGCTATTCCTCAAAATGAATTTCTTGCAGAACCCCCGAATGCTGCTGCGATTGTATTATGCTGTAACTCGTGTAATTCATCGGTCGCCAGTTCCTGAGAGTCTCGTATCTCAAATTTCGCTCTTATTTCAAAACAAAACTTCGCTTGCTCGACAGCTAGTATCTCAAATAACTCGTATGTCAGGACACCCGTATCTCAAGGTAACACTGTATAAATAATAAAACTGGCGACTCCTAGCACTAAATAGCTTTGACAAGACCATGGGTAAAAATTAGGACTGGTACTGATTTTTAAAAAAAATTCGATTAATCGGGAGAAAATGTAATCGATTAATTACTGGTACTGATTTTTAAAAAAAATTCGATTAATCGGGGAAAAATTTAATCGATTAATTACGATTAATTATATTTTTATAACGCATATATAGATCCCGTTAAGCTGTGATTCATTATTTCGCGAAATCAGTTACGTAGCGGTAATTCCATGGCTCCCAAATTGTGTGACGTAACACAGCGAATTCGTTCTGCTATGCAAGAAATAAGGAAGAAAAACCTTTTTGTTTACGTATGCACGTCTAAATAAATAATAAATAATACGAGGGAAAAGTATGCAAATAACAAAAATATTAATTATTAATAAATAGGAACTTTTTAAAAATAAATATTGTCCTAAATTTTAATGAATTTTAATAGATCAAATTTAATTTTAATCGATTAAAAAAGTATATATTTATTCATCTAAAACAGGTGTACCAAAGGTTTAAAAAATATGTCTTCAACTAGAAGTCACCTATCTAAGAACACATAACTTTTAATAACCCATATGTTGCTTTACTTCGGTGTTCGAACGAGAACTGGTATTTTCAACCAAGTCTTATCTGTTACAGACGCTCCTTCTATACAGAAGATTATTGAATTTAGACAACTCAATTGTGATTTTTTTGGTTTAAATCGTATTTCATATATTATATAGACCCGTGATTGTATGGAACATTTTCAATGAATTTGGAGATACTTGTGTGTTTCCTTCTTCAGGGTTTTAGTTGTAAAAGTTGATCCATAAACATGGGAAAAGAATTCGAATGTATTCTCACTTAGAGAGTAGAGTTCCAAAAATGTACAGTTTCATAACATGTGGTGGACTTAGTAAGATTTTTGTTCCCCTTTGGTTACATCATATGGACAACCCGTTTGGGAAATATATTCACATCTCAGATTCCCGGTGATATGAATGCCACGAAACGTGTTTCAATTTGGTAGTCAAGCAATTCCGAATGATCCAATCTGCAAATACCACACAAAAGAACTCTTTTATCACACAGTGCGTGTCGCATTGAATACGACGTGCTGCATTAGAACCTTTTCGACATAGGAGCTCCTGCCCATTGATGTTTACAAATATACAAATATATCGTTATGGTTACGTAGCATGGACACCAAGTACTAGATGTGTTACACTTGTGACGGCATAATATTATGTCATATTAAGACTATAGGGGAAACACTGAAAGTTTTGTCGGACCAATGACATCTTTTTCATTACTAAAAACTAAAAAGAAATATAAAATTAAATCTAATGATAATACGTTTGTTTAAACTACACACACAAAAATCATACTTGAGGACTGTGGTAAATCTTAATGCTAAGACCTACACTGACCAAAAAAAAATCTTTTACCCATCACTCGTTAAACTTTAGAAACAATTAATCTTAAAGTGGGAGGAGGACGTCTGAATTGAATTTTCGGAGATGGAGTCCCGCAACTTGACGTAGTTGGTAGAACATTAACACGATGAAAATATCGGTGCAAACTCCAGTGACGATGATAGTGCCCAGCTGTATCAAACACATTGAATATAAATGTTACTTTATGATATCCTGGTGGATGTACAGAAGTTATTTTGCTGCAGAGGTTATTGTAGAAGAAACCAGCAAATTTTCATCAGAAAGGAGGATTTTTTTAAATATAAAATCAATAATTTTAAATAGTAAAACTTTTATATTTATTCAAACAATTGTGTATCGAATAAACACATTGTTCATCTATTACAGTTGAGCGAGTACGTAGAAAATCGTAGAAATAACAAAAATTCCGATATGCTCTAAACAATGAAGCAGTCAAGAGCCGGGTAGAACAAAACCAAATGTTACCATCAACGTAGGGTGATTGAAAATAAACTGTAATTAAAACATGAGTACGTCTAATTGTAGTAGACAAATGTGTATTGTATTTATATTGCATGACTGGGTAACAATACCTAAGAGCATCCTTTGTACACCGAAATGGGCTACACACACTGTTAAATGATGTCTTTTCTTTCTTCTTCTTTATATTTTGGACGCGATGTAATTAAAGTTGTCATATTTGTGTCACCCCTTGAACCGGGTTTATCTCAAAGGTAATGATTTGTTAAACAATAATTGTGTAAATTACAGGGCAAATTAGAGGGACCTTTTAGAAGTGGTGAGGAGGAGGGAGGTTTTAATCTAAATATTGAAGTTGAGGTGAATATTTAAACTTGATTTGTTTTTCCCTGTGAGGTGGTTAACATTAGCTGTGTAAACTCTGTGTCAACAGTTTCAACAGAGCGGAATCAAAGGGTCGTGATAAATATTGATCCACGATGATTGAGCCTGGAGATTCAAAAGGGAAAAAAACTTGTGGGTTTTTTTTCTTCTTTGTGAATGTAATATCGTGAAATGATTTAAGATAATAATTGTCTAATTATTAGGTTGCTGGAGTGTTTAATTGGTCCACTTAAGCAGAAGGCAGCACCTAATTGTTATAATCTTTATCTTGGGAGATTTATGGAAGTTCACTTATTTTAAAAGGAGCATTTTTATCCATTACTAACAACCCCCTCTCTCTCTATCAAAGTTTGAAAACAGTGATACAGTACTCGTACATATAAGATAAAACTTTTAGTCGGTTTCAAAGGTGACCACTAAAAGAGAGGTTACAGGAAGTGAGCAGTTCAAGGTCGTGTATAATTTTTGTCTTGCGCATTGCGTCTACTCTAATATTGGCAGAGTTTAACCTTTCAGCTCCTTGTGTTTGAATCAAAGGGGCCGTCCATAAATGACGTCATGCACCTAGGGGGGGAGGGGGGTCACACTTTTGTGACGATGCGTGACGAAGGGGAGGGAGGGGGGTTGAAGAAATGTGACGTCACATCAAAAGGGTAACTTTAAATAAAACTTCCACTGAAATATTTGGTCGCTTACAATTTATTTAATGACTTTTTTTTTATAAAGCAGTGCTTCTCAATGTGCCGGTCGGTAGGCCATCAGACGCTGGTTGGCGTAAGCTATAAAGACACGAAAATTAAATCTAATTATAATCCTTAAGTTTGAGAATCCACAAGATAACATATGAAATTGTTACACTGCGTCGTTTGATGTTGACATCAAAGCATTTGTGATGTAACCGCAGCTCCGTTTGGTTCTCTCGAACTTGTTTGCCAGTTACCCCAAAATATACAAGTATATGTGTGCGTTACCCCTCCCCCCCTTAACCCCCAGACTCTAGGTCCTGCTCACATGACTCGGGGATTTGGGGGAGCGTCGTTATCCCCCCCCTAAAATGCTACTGGTGAGTTTTACATTCATGACATGTGTCTAAAAATGATCTGAATAGGATTATGTGTAGATATTTTAAGTCAAAACGACACGGAATATCCTTTTTCTTTAAAAGGGGAAAAAAGGGAGGGGGGGGGGAGGGAATCTATTTGATAGAATTAAAAACGTTTTAAGTTTGATATAATTGTTCGATGTGTTTTTGGTCAAACGCCCCTGGCCATTCTAGTCTTCTAAATCAGTGCTTCTCAAAGTGGTGGTCCGCGGACCGGTGCCGGTCCGTGGGCCATCCGCTGCCGGTCCGCAGATGTTCTCAAAAAAGGACAGAAAAAATTGTCAGTGCAGGGAAAACAATGCACCGATCCATGGTGCAATGGAAAAAATTCCTGCCGGTCCGCCATACTAAAAAGTTTGAGAAGCACTGTTCTAGATATAATGGTAAATGAGCCCATTTAAAATTAGTCATGTATTCATTAACTTTATTGAATGCATCAAATTCTTGATATCACAATTCGAGAGGAGCACAAAACAACTTTTCTTCTTAGCTCAGTTTTTAAGGCATTAATTTTAAATATCACAGAAAGGATACGTGATACAGACAAGTCATGTGGATTAAGATTATTGTCACTCGTGTCAATATAAATGAAAGTAGGGTAGATTTAGGTGTCTTCGTATAGTACATAGGTAAGAAATCTAATAGTTGCCAAATTTTAAAAAATGCATTTTCTGGAAGGAACCGGTTCAATAATGGACATATGTTACAAGCGTACACGGTACACGTGCACATTACGTATTTTAATATATCTAGTGGATTGTAGTGGATGTTATATTCCCAAATGAGTGTGCATTACCCCCAAGAATTCCCTTTTTGACCCCAGATGAGGTTATTTACCTCTGTTCGCCGACCTCAGTCAATTGAGGGATTTTAAAAAAAAATACATTTCAAAAATGTTATTTTTAAATATATTATTTTAAAAACAAAGACGTTAACCGTGATGATTAATAGTCAATGTTTAATTTGAATGCATTAAAATAAAATATAATCTAAGGATGTTAACACAGTTCGTTTTCTGAAGGCAAGTTAAACGTTTTTAAAAAATGCTTCACACGAGTTACGATATTACAATGTAGATCTTCACTAAATAAACAATTTTAAAAAATGACAATAAAAAGTGATTTGAAACATATTTATTTTCAAATAGAAATAAGTTGTATTTTTTTGTTCTTTTTTTTTGGGGGGAAGGGGGGGGTCAAAGATTTGTGACGTATTTTTAGAGTGGGGTCTAAGTTTTGTGACGACGCGTGACGAGGGGGAGGGAGGGGGTCAAAAATCGGCAAAAATCGCGTGACGTCATTTATGGACGGCCCCAAAGATAAAATCTGTCAACTTTCCTATAATGCTTGGGTATTAATGAACCTTAGATTCTTATTTTGATAATTTCATACCGGATAATAAATTAACTCATGTCAATGAAATATTTATTATCGAGATAACGTACAAAGTTTATAAAAAAAATATTTTCAAAGGAGAGAGAGAGAAAATCAAATAAAATTTAAAGATTGAATTGTGAATTATAAAAAAAATTTAAAATAATATTTTAAATAAAAGATGAACCAGTATGGATGAAAAATAATTTATTTAACAGAATTTAACACCAAGACCAAGATTAACTAAGAATAGCTTGAATATAGATTGTTTTCTTCTTCAAAAATTGAAACATTGCTGGAACTTTTATTTAATGTTTGATTCAACAACTATATGGCTCGTTTGTAAGACCCTAAAAGAATTTGAAAGTTTCACGTTAGTTCTTCATATATGAAATTATTAAATAACATCACCATTTAGCACACGAATATTTTACAAAATTAATTTTATTGAAGAGGTGCGCGAATGGCACACATTAACAACACAAATGTTGCCTACCAAGTAGACAACACAAAATATGATCCAATCAGCGTAGAGCAGCTCAGACTTGCGACCTTTGTGAACTATGCCATTATCGCTGGCGCTGTCAGCACCATCGGTGTCCTGTTGAACCTTATCAACGCGGCTGTGTTCATCAAACAGGGATTTAACGAAACCATCAATATATCCCTCCTCGGGCTGACAGTAGCAGACACTGGTGGGTTGCTGAGCCTAATCTGGATGAGCCTGTGCTACAACCCGCTGGTGGTTGACTCGTTGCCCCAGTTGGATTTCATCGGCATCCAGCACATCACCGCCGGCTGGCCCCACGTCTGCTTCACCCGAGTTTCCTGTTGGCTGACGGCTTTCATCACGTTCGAGAGATATTTGTGCATCGCGTTCCCGCTCAAGGTCAAGAACATTCTGAGTCCCAGGAGAACTGCCATCATCGTCATCGCGATATTCACCGTTATCATCGTATCAGTGGTTCCGGTCTACGTCGCCATCCACCTTGCCGCTTTCATCAGCGCCAGAACCAACCAAGAGGTCATCGGTATAGCGTACATTTCAGGAGGCGTTACTCTAGAAAATGCCTCCATCTTCTGCAGCACTTTTTTCCAGTTGTCTTCGTTTGTATGCGTCATCGTATGCACCATTGGGCTGGCCTACAAGATCACGGAAAATTCAAGATGGCGCAGCGCCACGTCGTCGGCTTCAAAGAACGAATCCATCTCCACCAGAGACAAGAAGGTCGTGAAGATGGTGGTAGTGCTGTCCGTGGTCTTCATCGCCAGCTTCACGCCAGTTGTATTTCATATGATCGCCATGCTGTGTGACCCCGGGTACATGGTAGGGGGGCGCTATCAGAACCTGTTCCTTCTGTGTGGCACGTTCGTGTTCAACCTCCAGGCCCTCAACTCGAGCTCAAATATTTTTGTGTACCTTAAGATGAGCACCAATTTCAGACTTGTTTTTCGTTCCCTGTTTCATGTCAACTTTCAACTTGGTCAAAATTTTTCAAATAATGATTGTGTAAATTCGTAAATTACAATTTAGTGTGTATGTAAAGTTGTATACATTTTTTAAAAATGTACTTGATATCTTGTGCTGACATTACTGTAACAGTATTCTTAATTTGTAGGTATAATGTATAGTTATTGAGATTTTAAGGATAAAATAAATAATTGTAGGCGTGTTCAGGCCGATTACCTCGTATTAATTAATAACCTGTCAATCATAATCACCTCTCAGTGCACATTAAAAATACAGTACATTGTATACATAAAGAGATTTATTCACAGGAATGGCTCCTAACTACCCCCTCCCCCCACACCATAACCTCGTGGCCGTAGGGGTTCTAATGTTTCCATCAGAGTGCTGAAAGTTTCACAGTAGGTTTGGCTTGTGGGGAGGATTAAGCTATTAACGTTTCAGATCGATCGAATTTAACGTAATTAAATTAATGCATTTTAGTTTATTTCTATATAACTATATGTAGCGGCCTGCTTTTATTGACATTTTACGCGTCACGCTGAGTTAAGCTTAGCCATTCGTGACCAGACCTTTTCCCTCCCCCCTCCATTTTACAGCAAATGGGAGTTAAGGCAATCTCAGTCTGTAAATGTGTGTCACGTTTAAGCATGATCAATACTTGTCAGTTATGTCTCATATATAAGGGATTTATAGGGACTACTTAGTTAGTGACTAAAAAATTATTTTCTGCTTTTTCATGCGAGATTTTACATTCATCACTGCAGCTGGGCCTCATCCTTTAAAAAAAAAGTTTCATATTATTATCCTTTTGGTTTTTCGTGTCAACTAACACACGAATTGTTGTCGCGCACACGAGACGACCTCGACCTAGTAACGCGTGACAGTCTTCGGGGGTACCAAAAAAACACCAACCGGTTATGATATTATTCATATAGAGCTCAAACACAAATAGGGTCTGCAAACTAAAAGCGAAGCTCAACAAGAACGAGTAATTAGTACGTAGTAGTACGTGACAGATGTTCGTAATAAATCTGATACCAGTCGCTACTTTAGAGTACTTCCAGTAAATTATTGTTTTTGTACGTTTAATTTTCTGCGACTAATTTTTCAAGAATCAAGTAACATAAAAGGACTGTCTTGAGCTAGTCCCAGAAACACCATTAGGACCTTTTGGGTATCGTAGGTAAAGGCCGTACCTCACACTACAGCCTTGTACTGCCATGGTGAAAATCTATATTTAAAGAATTGCCATTTTTATTTAGTTTGGGCCAATGTCATTAAGACAATAATCAAATAGGTACCCGGTATTTATATCAACGAATATTACATAAGTCTACGTTAATTGGAGTCAAATGTTGTGGACTTGACCAAGAAAATAGACTTTTTATCATTTTATAATATTAAGAATGATGCAAAAGTGTTGTAAACTTCTATATTTATGGTAGGAAACGTTTGTTATTACGGAATCCTTGTCTAAACATAATAGGCCTAACACTAGTTTGTACTGCGGTGCCGTGGCGCCTGCGGCGCTCCCCTTTTTAAAGGGCGCCTACGGCGCCCAACTTTTTTAAAAGCCCAACTAACTTGTCCTTGTATGATAAATACGTAAAATTAAAACTTTCTTAAATGTACACAAAGTATTTTATAATAGGTTTTTTTTTGCAAAAAAATATGATAAATACGAAATATTCCTGAAATGTACACAAAGTACATTAGAAATGCAACACAAAGATAACTTAATACAACCCTCAGATAGACATAAGGATAAAAACACCTTTCTTATTCCGTATGCAAGAACAAACACATACAAGTTTTCCTTCTTCCCGTCCGGAATTCGGGCGTGGAATGGGTTGCCTGAAGAATCCAGGAAAACCAACACTTTATCAACATTTAAAACTCTAATAAAAATGCAGGACTAAACACAAACCATAGATAAATTAAAGATGCGCTGTAAAAAAATATTATATGAAGTCATTGTTTTCGCTCATACATGTATTTTAATTTTGGAAAAGTGATAAATGTAAAAAGAGGATTTGATGATGGTTAATTATAAAATCAAAAAACAAAGGGGGCGCCTTAGGCGCCCTACAACCCCTATTATAAAATACTCTGTGTACATTTCAGAAAGTTTAATATTTCGTATTTATCAAACAAGGACAAGTTAGTTGGGCTTTTGAAAAGGTCGGCGCCGTAGGCGCCCTAAAAAAAAAGTGCATTTTTAAATAAAATAAATAGATTTCAGCTGAAAACTTCCGTCATTTTTGACGGGTGATACGCTAGTGTATATAATATTTTTTTACAGTTCTAATCACCACACGATTTTTAAAGTAATTTTAGAAAGCAGCGCACCAAATTACTGCACCAAAAAAAATAACTCTTTGAGTCAGTCAGCACTGTCAGTCAACACAAATGCTGACGTCATAGGTTCGTGCGTTGTTTGTTTAATATTAATCTGGAAACCAAAAGGATTATGATTTAGAGTTAGGCCACAGTCAGCGATAATTGAGCGTAAATATATTATATACTAGTTTGTGCTGCGGCGCAACAGATCATCCGTCATGGTTTGCGGACGCAATTATCTTCTGCATATAAGAAGCATCTGTATAGATAAGATAAGATAGACATAAGATTTTATGTTTTTGCGCCTTTGTTGAACTCTTGTATACTTTCCAGCCCTTAAGAAGTATTAACACACTTTGCGCCTGTGCAGTCCATTATTTTAAGATCATCATTTATTCAAAATCATTTCAGAAATGTCGTAAGCAGATTTACTTTTGCTTGAAGGAAATCTTTGAAAGATTCCACGGCGTCTACTTTTGATTTTCAATCTTTACATATCACACAACTGGACTTGTTCGATCCTTATGTCAAATATATGAAGAGCTATCAAATAAAATGGAACAATATTTTGTATCTTGAGATGATTTTTCTTGAACTGTATCTCCTAAAATTGCTATGACGTCAACTGTATCTCCTAAAATTGCTATGACGTCAACTGTATCTCCTAAAATTGCTATGACGTCAACTGTATCTCCTAAAATTGCTATGACGTCAACTGTATCTCCTAAAATTGCTATGACGTCAACTGTATCTCCTAAAATTGCTATGACGTCAACTGTATCTCCTAAAATTGCTATGACGTCAACTGTATCTCCTAAAATTGCTATGACGTCAACTGTATCTCCTAAAATTGCTATGACGTCAACTGTATCTCCTAAAATTGCTATGACGTCAACTGTATCTCCTAAAATTGCTATGACGTCAACTGTATCTCCTAAAATTGCTATGACGTCAACTGTATCTCCTAAAATTGCTATGACGTCAACTGTATCTCCTAAAATTGCTATGACGTCAACTGTATCTCCTAAAATTGCTATGACGTCAACTGTATCTCCTAAAATTGCTATGACGTCAACTGTATCTCCTAAAATTGCTATGACGTCAACTGTATCTCCTAAAATTGCTATGACGTCAACTGTATCTCCTAAAATTGCTATGACGTCAACTGTATCTCCTAAAATTGCTATGACGTCAACTGTATCTCCTAAAATTGCTATATGCTCAGCTTGAATTTTAGATGACCATTTTTTAAACCCCTTTTCCCCACTATGTTCTTATCTTATCTTATCTTATCTTATCTGTTTACAGACGCTCCTTCTATACAGAAGATTATTGCGTCCTACGCTTATCTATGGTTTGTGTTTAGTCCTGCATTTTTATTAGAGATTTAAATGTTGATAAAGTGTTGGTTTTCCTGGATTCTTCAGGCAACCCATTCCACGCCCGAATTCCGGACGGGAAGAAGGAAAACTTGTATGTGTTTGTTCTTGCATACGGAATAAGAAAGGTGTTTTTATCCTTATGTCTATCTGAGGGTTGTATTAAGTTATCTTTGTGTTGTATTTCTAAATTAGAATTAATAGCTTTATGTATGATTACTACTTTGCTCTTGGTTCTTCTATCCTCTAGTGTTTCAAGGTTTAATGATTTAACTAATGGTGTTATTCTTGTCAGTTTAGAATATTCTCCAGTAATGAATCTGGCAGCTCTTTTTTGAATTTGTTCTAGTTTATCAATGTTTTCTTTGGTGGATGGGTCCCATACAGAAGATGCATATTCTAGTACAGGTCTCACCAAAGTGAGGTAGCATTTTAGTTTTATATCTCTATTACATTTGTTAAAGTTCCTTTTTATAAAGCCTAAGGTTTTGTTTGATTTTTTAATAACTTCATTGACATGGGGATTCCATGATAGTTTCTCATTTATTAAGACTCCTAAGTATTTTGCATCTTTAGTTTGGGTCAGTTCTTTTCCATGAATGTAATATTTTGAATTTATTTGTTTCTTTTTCTTTGTTACTCTTAACAGTTGACACTTTTCTGGGTGGAAAGACATACTCCAGTTAGTTTCCCATTTTATCAATTCATCTAAGTCTTTTTGTAAAATTTTGCTATCTTGTTCTGATTTAATTGTTCTATAGATTATACAATCATCAGCAAATAACCTAACTTTTGTACCTGTTGAGATGTTGTTGGGTAAATCATTTATATAAATTAAAAAGAGTAAGGGACCTAGCACAGTTCCTTGTGGAACTCCTGAGTTAACCTTTATTGGTGCAGATTTAGATCCATTAATTATTACAGTTTGCTCCCTGCCCAAAAGGAAGTCTTGGATCCAGTGATGTAAGGAACCTGAGATTCCAAAGTAGTTAAGTTTTTTAAGTAAACTAAGGTGGTGAACTTTGTCAAATGCTTTTGAGAAGTCTAGTAATATTGTATCTATTTGATCATTTTTGTCCAAGTCTTTTGATAGTTCATCTATTAAACCTATTAATTGTGTTTCACATGATCTGTTTTTTCTAAAGCCGTGTTGATGTGGGCATAGGGCATTATATTTGTCAAGGTGGTTAACTATTCTACTATATATTATGTGTTCTAGTAATTTACAGGTGATACTAGTAAGTGATACAGGCCTGTAATTACCAGGGTCTGATTTATCCCCTTTCTTAAAGAGTGGAGTAACGTTAGCTAATTTCCAATCCTGGGGCACTTTACCCTGGTTTAGAGAGGCTTGAAAGAGAACTACAAGGATTGGGGACAGTTCATTGCTTAGTTCTTTTAATAATCTTGCAGGCAAATCATCTGGGCCAGTAGCTCGGAGAGCTCGAACGTACTTTGCAAGCTAATGCATTAGTTCCAGAATATTGCCTTTATTCACAACAGTATTTGCCCTCTCTGTGACACTAAAAAGTCACATTCAATTTCGCCAGGATTTAATAATGTCAAATATTCTAACAAGAACTTCGTGCCACTTTGTTTTCTCTTTTACAACTAATTGTCGGTCTTTATTAATAGTCTATTCTTGTATATCCAATTTCTGATTCTTTCCATTTAGAAAAAACCGTTGGTAATGTTGAGTACTTATTGAGTACTTATGTTGGCTTTTATTATATTTTAATAACATTTATTTTCACGATTTAACAATTATCTAATTAACAATGAGGAATTTGCCATCCCCCCTCCCCCCCAAAATAAATTTTTAATTTTTTTTTAAATTGTGTTTATTTGTGCCAAGTTTTAATTCCACTAGATAAGCAATTGTTTCCATTATTTTTGTTAATGCCACAAATAACAAAACACATTGAAATCAAAATAAGCCATATAAATACGCCAACAACCTTTTCCAGTAGTTCACTTAAGTTAAATTCAAACATGAATCAATTATATATACCAGCACATTACTGTCATACTCTCAGCCCCTATGTTTTCCAGCTCAGTAACAGCGGTATCAGAAGACTTTAGATTTATAATGGAGTTTGAAGTTTTGGCATTATAAGCGTTCTCGTATTTTAATATAGTTCTTCATTTCGTTAAAAAAAATTATCTTGGCTTTTCTTTTCTTTTATTAAAATTTATTTTCACGTTTTAACAATTAGCTAATTAACAACTAGGAATTTGCCACAGATAGATCTTGGATGACAATACATTGTATCAAAATTTCAGATCCATCGAATGTACCGTAATTAAATAAATGCATTTTTTAGTTTATCTTTATATATAATCTGTATCCGTGCTATTCTTGACTTTCACGTGAATGTCACCGGAGTTCACTACCAGCCATCGGTGATCACATTCCAGGTGTTAAACAGCTCAGTAATACGAAACTAAATCTAAATTGACATGAAAATACAAGAGGAACAACTGGAATTTGTGTAGCATAGTTGGCCGAAGTGGTAACGTAATGGATTTTCGACCAGGAGGTATTGGGTTCAATTTTCAGTTGGGGAAACTGTATTTTTTAAATACATAAATTTGTAATTAATAATCTATCTTTTTACCACTATCACATTTAAGTTATAGATAACGAAGTTTGACTAATTAAATTGAATTGAGTATGTCGAAAAATTGATTAAAAAAATTTTGTTACTAAAAAGTAGAAAATAAAATATTAAAAAATTCTTTTTTTTTCAAAGTACACGCTTTTATTTACCTTTAGAAAGTGCACTAAAAAGAAGAAAATAAAATTGTTAGATCCGTGTACCTATCGACTGCACATAACAGCGTAGGGCCCTCATCACAACTCGCTATCATGTACAAGGCTGCGAAAGATAAATACAAATTTATATGAATATTAATAAACATTAAAAGTTTCACAACTTTGATCATATACATGCTACTATCATATTAATTAGAAAAATGTATCTATATGCAAAAGAGTAGTTGCAAAAAGAAATGAGTTGTGATGGGCGCCCCACGCTTTTATGTGCAGTCGATAGGTTCACGGATCGAAAAATTTTATTTTCTTCTTTTTACTGCACTTTCTATATGTAAATAAAAGGGTGTACTTTAAAAAAAATTTTTTTAAATATTTTATTTTGTATGGCTTATCATTGCAATGTGCAAACATAAATGTAATTACTAATTACCGTAAGGAATAAAAAAAATAATTTCCTCCATATATTTAAAATGTGTCATTTTAAATTTTTGCCTGTTTTTGTTTGTTTGTTTGTTTGTGTGTGATGATTTAGATAGTCAATCTGTTTTACAAGGGACACCTAATTACTGTTGCTACAGTGGTGTAGTTAATGGTAACTCCATTCAGACTGAAATAGAACTTTATTAAAATCTTACATAAAAGTATTGGCCAGTAAATAAAATTTGTGCATTTAAAAAAAGCACCAGGGTGTTGATGAAGTTTCCTTGTTGAGGCTATGAATGTCGCCCGGGGCGTTTGGTCCCTTGTATTTTAGTGCGGGTGATACAAAGAAAACAAAAACTTTCAATGACTAAGCAAACATACAAAATAATTATAATTAAAAAAAATAATGTTTACAAAATTGGTGATAACTTTTTAATTAAGAACCAAGATGTAATAAAAACATACAGAAAACATTTTTTTTAAATACCGTACATACTCGTTCTGTAGCCCGTTCGTTCTTAAGCCGACCCCACCCCCACTATTAAAAGTGAATAACCCGCTCGCAAGCCGACCCCCCCACAAATAATAGGACAGCTTAAACAAATGGTACACATTTTTTTTAAACTTCAAGCTAAATGGGTCATTATGATTGTTTACTTTTTTACTGCCTATCTTTGACTTTGTGCTCTTTGATAGGCAAGAGTTATCGGTATTTAAAAAAAATCTTTGGTAAACAGTGGCGAAAAGCGCGTACATTAAAATTCGTTGTTGAAAACTAAATTTGTAAAACAATTTTCAATTCATAAAAACATTCACAAAAATAAATAAAATGACTAAATAAGGTAAGTGCAGATGTTTAATAATATATTATAGCTTCTGGCAGAGCAGTCGAATCTTGTAGAATGTAGAAAAGGACCTTGATGATCTACAATAACAACACCGATATTCAATATCCATGCAATAATCACCTATGACCCGTTCATAAGCTGACCCCCCCCCCAACTTTTCCCCCTAGATTTTGTCCAAAAAGGTCGGCTTTTAGAGCGAGTATATACGGTAAATGTTTAAGTTTCAAGTACCCGTTGCAGTTAACAATGATTTCTGACACATGACGCGTGTCAAGCTTTGAGCCACATTAACTCCTCTTTCAACTTCTTTTCAAGTACAATTCTCCAGGAAGGCGATAATTCCTAAAATTGAATTTTCAAGTCATGAAAATTTGCATTTTTATTTTTTATGAAAATTCTATTTTGTTAAGGCCTCTCATATAATTTGTAAATTCTACTGAATAAATGTATTTTATTTTCCCCAAACGACAGAGTGCGCGACAAGTTCTGCAACTCTCTCAACAAGATTCGCTAATAGATTGTATTGAATAGTGATCAATTACTCAGTGAAATCATTGACATTAAATCAACAATCATCACCGGGATTGAAGGGGAATTGTTTATAGAAACGGGCCAAATGCTCCAAGACAGCCAAAAATATTAAAACCTTAGATGAAACTCCGCAGGGGCACGACACCAGGGCGATCAAAACTGCGGATACGATTCTATTGTTGTCACTGTGTATTATTCACACAGACTGATGCATAGACGAGTTGGAATGTCATCCACTGCCTAGACAACCATTTCTTGTCACATAGATCTTTTTTTAAAAATGAGACCTTGTTACTCATTCCCCCAGAAACCACCCACAAT
Organism: Ampullaceana balthica; assembly: GCA_944989445.1. Taxonomy (NCBI): domain Eukaryota; kingdom Metazoa; phylum Mollusca; class Gastropoda; family Lymnaeidae; genus Ampullaceana; species Ampullaceana balthica. The sequence goes on along the minus strand of CALYLW010002732.1, from coordinate 33,235 downwards.
CGTCGTCGGAATGTGACTGATGAAGGCCAGAATAATGACAACAAAGAATGGTTCAGTGATTCAATGGTTCAGTGATTCAATGGTTCAGTGATTCAATGGTTCAGTGATTCAATGGTTCAGTGATTCAATGGTTCAGTGATTCAATGGTTCAGTGATTCAATGGTTCATTAAGAAGAGTGTTTAAGTTTCTGCTTTTGCGTTTAGACAAAATAATAACAAGATTATAAACAATGTTTTTTTGAAAAACAGACCTTCAATATAAAAAAGAAAACCAACAAATCAAGCTTTAATTTAAAAAAAAACAACAAAAAAAAACATAAAAACATTTTTTTAACTATAAATCCTTTATTTACGATACAAAACTAAAAGTACTGGTATGTTCATTATAATACGCATCGCACGACAATAAAAAATCCAAAATTTTAGTTATGTCTCATATATATAGGATTTATAGTAAAAAAACTACTACAATCTGACTGCTAAATTTCACCTCGATTTGATCACGAGAAAAGGCTTATAAAAACATGTTTAATATAGTGCGCACCGCGAGACAGACTAGCAATTACATTTACAGATCGCGAATACATTTTTTTAAAAGTGTCGTCAATATAATCTCCCCCCCCCCACACACACACACTTTTATTTGCCTTTCCATATTCTCGTCAACGTTTATATACCTGGTGTCCAGTCTCACCCTCATAGCTGTCATACTCATAACTCCCCCCCCACCCACCCCACACACGCACTCTTTTCAAGTAATCCCCAATATTGGGACCTTATGGATTTGAAAAAGTCAAAAAATTAATTAACTTCGATTATCACCGGGTATCCACTAAATCAACAATGCGTCATAAGTCTTTATACGCATTTTGTGTGTGTGTTTTATTCCTACACATATTATTTGATCAAATATTGGCTGGCAGATACATTTATAGTCACTGACAGTTTTGTCCAACACACAAATGTCCCCATGATGGCCACTAAAAAAATGTCCACATGATCACCACTACACAAATGTCCACATGATGGCCACCACACAAATATCCACATGATGGCCACCACAAAAATGTCCCCATGATGGCCACCACACAAATATTCACATGATGGCCACTACACAAATGTCCCCATGATGGGCCACCACACAAATGTCCCCATGATGGCCACCACACAAATATTCACATGATGGCCACCACACAAATATTCACATGATGGCCACCACACAAATATTCACATGATGGCCACTACACAAATGTCCCCATGATGGCCACCACACAAATGTCCCCATGATGGCCACCACACAAATATTCACATGATGGCCACCACACAAATATTCACATGATGGCCACCACACAAATGTCCCCATGATGGCCACCACACAAATATTCACATGATGGCCACCACACAAATATTCACATGATGGCCACCACACAAATATCCACATGATGGCCACCACACAAATATTCACATGATGGCCACCACACAAATATCCACATGATAGCCACCACACAAATATTCACATGATGGCCACCACACAAATATCCACATGATGGCCACCACACAAATATTCACATGATGGCCACCACACAAATATCCACATGATGGCCACCACACAAATATTCACATGATGGCCACCACACAAATGTCCACATAATTGTCACCACTTATATATCTACAAGATGGTCACCAGGGCCCTATGCGGCTTACTATGCGAAACGGATGCGCGGAGCCCAGTTTGGGTAGGGACAAGGAATTAATAAAGGGTAAAGAGTGAAAATTAATATAGGCGGGACCTATGAAAGCGTGGGGCCCACTGCGGCCCCAAAGTTTGCAGTGGCCTAAGACTGACCCTTATGGTCACCACACACATATCCACACGCATGATGCACAACAAAAAAGTAGATATGCAACAAATGATGACTTGCTGGGCGTATTAAAAAATCGTGGTAGACAATTGTTGGGATTCTAGGTTGTTTCAAATTGATTTTTAAAAAAGTATGTTCTTTAAAACAGTTTGACCTATCCTATTAGTTTCAACATTTATGAAACCATACGCGCTTAGCCTTACCCGTCAAATTGAAACGAAACGTTTTAAACAACGGTGCATGATTGAGATATGAATTTAAATAAGACTCGATTGCAAAAACACCTTGGTCCTTCTAAACTTTTTTTTAGCCCCAATTTCTTTTTTTTACCAGTGTTGAGATTTCGTTATTTTCTTCTTCCTGATCATTGAAAACAAGACCTCCCTATACCTACTGCTCATCTTCAGGTAAACAAACATACTGGAACTCGAGTTCAGCGCCTCCAAGTTGAAAGCGAAAGTACCACTGAACAAAAATGTGTTCTGCAACTTGCGACCCACCGTGTACTCGTACTCTATAAGCATTGCCATCAGGTTTCCGACAACTGGCGTGAAGCTAGCGATAAAGACCACAGACAGCACTACCACCATCTTCACGACCTTCTTGTCCCTGGTGGAGATGGATTCGTTCTTTGAGGCCGACGACGTGGAGCTGCGCCATTTGGACTTTTCCGTGATCTTGTAGGCCAGACCAATGGTGCATACGATGACGCATACGAATGACGACAACTGGAAGAAAGTGCTGCAGTAGAGAGAAGCATTTTCTAGAGCGGGTCCGCCTTGGATGTACGCTATGCCGATGACCTCTTGGTTGGTTCTGGCGCTGATGAAAGAGGCGAAGTGGATGGCGACGTAGACCGGAACCACTGATACGATGATGACGGTGAATATCGCGATGACGATGATGGCAGTTCTCCTGGGACTCAGAATGTTCTTGACCTTGAGCGGGAACGCGATGCACACATATCTCTCAAACGTGATGAAAGCCGTCAGCCAACAGGAAACTCGGGTGAAGCAGACGTGAGGCCAGCCGGCGGTGATGTGCTGGATGCCGATGAAATCCAACTGGGGCAACGAGTCAACCACCAGCGGGTTGTAGCACAGGCTCATCCAGATGAGGCTACCCAGCCCCCCGATGTCGGCTATGGACAACCCGAGGAGCGTGATGTTAATGGGGTCCTTGAAGCCCTGTCTGACAAACACCGCGATGTTGATGATGTTCAGAATCACGCCCAGCACGGCGATGATCCCGACGATAATACCGTAGTTGACGAACATGCCAATACGAAGTAGCTCATCACTAACTAGGTCAATGCTATGAGAGTCATATGGTAACGAGATGGTAGTGTTTGCGTTGGACGAATTGGTTAATGCTATTACTAATACTAACTCAGGGTTCATCATTTTGATACGCACTGTTCTTTTTCTTGGGTGCTTTTTGGTAAAGAACAAGACGTGCTGTTGATTTTAATTACAGAATCATTGGAGAAATGAAAGTCTATAATGTCACCCGAGATGCTTTTGGTGTTGTTGGCGGATCTGAGTCTGATGGTGTTCCTTGTGGAGAAGGTGGCACCGTTGTTATCTTTGGCAGTTTAATTTCCTTTGCTGTAGTCATCGAGAGATATAGAGTTTTAAAAACAAACTGTTGCCACTATTGGTGAAGTTCTTTTTTGGCGCTTGTTGTCCTTTTTTATTTGCGTATTTTTTAAATTTACTTTTGCTTTGTTGTCTGGTTATGGTTAGTTATTTGGTAAGTTGCTCAAAAAACTACTTTGCCAATAATGGTTTATGCTCTCCTTTAGACAGGAGACTCATGACTTTAAGTATTGTGAGCCTATATAAAAGATATCTGTAAGTGTTTAAACGATTATTGGTGACATTTTTCTTTGACATTTTGATGAATCCTACCAGCGAAATTTAAAAGAGAAAAAAAAACAACTATTCTTCATACAGAGCTCTGAGATTGATCAATAACATTTGAAACATGATGACAATATGATCATCTTATTCTTTGAAATGTGTGTCACATAAACCCAGATCGTCTTAAATTTAGTGATTAAAATATATCCACCGTCTACCTAACGGGCGTAAAATTAAAGCACATCAACAATACTCTGGGTTCAATCCTAATGCATAAAAATTGGTTTATATCCAAAAATTATGCGGTTCAATACACAAAATGAATGGAGAAATGTTAGCAAATGTTCAGACTTATATCAATAAAATTAGTCCCTAATGTAAAATGTTACTGTATAAGTTTTGTCACCCAACAAATTGAAGCTATTTTATTGTGTATAGAAGTATAAAATTGTAATTTTATCATTTTAAATTTAAATTTAAGGACGCAGATATTTTATTTTGACGTTTCAGTCAAATGAAAACCATGAAAGCACTTGCACCTTTATATCTTTTGTCGTTAGAGCCTGCTAAACTTTTCAATCACACGCTAATGAATAAACATAATTTTAGAACAAAAATTTCATTGAAATTTAAACTTCCATCGAAATCTTAAAGTCCACGGGAAGCTTAAAGTCCGTTTGAAGCGAAAAGTCCATTCGAAGTTAAACGTCAATTGGAAGCTAAAACTCTAATGGAAGCTAAATGTCCAGTTGGAGAAATAATCCTGCATTTGAAGATATTTCTCACAAAGGTTATAACAGTGTGGTCCAATTTATATTAGTTCTCTATATTTTAAAATTATTTTGTTGCCTTTTTTCTAAGCTTATAATTTTTTTTTAAACGACTTGAAATTTTAATGTCGACTTTTCCACGTTACTTTTTTTGTGATAGTGTTAGTACTTTTAAAAAAAGGGTATATATTCACTGAATCTATATCTCTGTCTGAGCTTAGAGTAGAGAGTATGTGTCAATAGGACTTGACTTAAGCAACTTTTATACCTGTCCTGTTTTGGTACCACTAGGCGCAGATAGGATATTAAACAAATGAACCTATTGACTATGACCTGACTTTTCACTTCTAAGTACACATCTAATAGAATTAATGACCCACTTCTAAGTACACATCTAATAGAATTAATGACCCACTTCTAAGTACAGATCTAATAGAATTAATGACCCACTTCTTTACCAAACAAATGAGTTTACCGGGAGTTTTTCATGAGTCAAATAGTTTCTACAAATAACATCGTGTGTTAGGGTCAAGGGGGGGGGTGTGGTTGGAAATCTTATCGCCACACTACCACACCTAAAAACTTTCAATAATTATTACATGCGTGTGTATGTGTGAGATGAAGACAGAGAGAAAGGAAAAAATGGGAGATTGGGAAAGAGAAAGAGAGAGCGAAAGGGGGAGAGACAGGTTAACATACGTGCATACAGAAAGATAGTGAAGGAAAGTGGTGCACTCACGTTACATTAGATGTCAATGTATTCAACAATTAAACATAATTTATAATAGCAAGTGAGTAGACGAAATTATCTTTAAACACAATTCCTAATCGAAGCTTAACGATTCGAAGGACGCTTTTAAAGATTTAAACGTTCCTTAGAAGCTTAAATAATGTTTAAACTTTCACATGACATGATTAAGTTTACACGCTAACACTCTACGGGTCGTGTCGGTAATTTGTGTGAACTGAATACCCTCACCGTGACTAAAGTTTAATTGGTCCTCTATCAACTCGTTCACTGATTTCAGCCAATGAGACAAGTTTCCGGACAGCCTCGTGAAATTTTGTATTCTTATTCGACTATGAGGCTCTACTGCCATTTCGTTTCGTATCTTGATTACGGGCTAGTTATTAATACATCCTATTAGTTGTGTATACTTTTGGACCTAGATAGTTGATTTGTAATATGTAACTGCAGTTTGTTCTTGTATAAAACATTTATTGGAAACATCTCGACTAAATCAACCCGGGCCTGGCTCTGCGAAGAAATATTGGGACTCACGGTGAACTCTCGATATAAATAAGTATAATAACCTTGAAAAGTAAAGCAAAAGGATATATACAAATAAAGCAAAGCGTAAATGTAAAATCAATATTAATGATACATGAAATAAAGCAAAGGGTTATAGAAAATAAAGCGAAAGGATACATAAAATAAAGCGAAATGAGAAGGACATACAAAAAAGGCACACAAAAAATGTTGAAAATAAGCAGAATAATAAATAAAGTAAGGGGCCGTCCATAAATGACGTGACGCTCCGTGAAGGGGGTCGACCATTTGTGACGAAGTTTGACGAGGGGGGAAGGGGGTGTTTAACAAATATTACGTCACATCAAAACGCGCTACTTTAAATAAAAGTTCTACTCAAATATTTTATTGTTTACAATTTATTTAATGAATTTATAATGTATACATGGGCGTCATGCGTGTTACGATATTAGAGTGAAGACTAACAATAAATACATACTTAAATGACAAAAAAGTGATTTGAAACATTCTCATTTTTAAATAGAAAATATCGCAACTTAGAGGGGGGGGGTGTCAACGCTATGTGACGTCATATTGGAGGGGGGGTCTACGTTTTTAGTGACGAGGCGGTAGGGGGGGGGGAGTCAAAAATCGTCCAAAATCGCTTGACGTCATTTATGGACGGCCCCTAAAGAAACAAATTACAGTCCAACATCTCATAACGAGCACCTCTCATTACGAGATTTTTTAGATAACGAGCAATTTTTTGTGTGAAAATGTTGCTTCCTTAACGAGCGAAGATTCTCATAACGAGTGCCACAGGAAGGGAAAGTCCCTGTTTCCTGGAAATTCATTTGTGAGCCGG
>CALYLW010002732.1:0-26568 GCA_944989445.1 Ampullaceana balthica | reverse complement strand
ACAAATCCTCCGGGGGGAGAAAATGTTTTCCTCCCGTTTAAAATAATTTCGCCCCTACCCTGTAAAATATTGTCTCCCCCAAAATAAATTCGCCCCCCATCATACTTTCGATATAAATACAAAGAGATCATTAAAAATCAAATGAATAAAGAATACTTACTTGTGTATTGCTGTAATATTCACATATGTTTAATGTAATACTATTTATGGTAGTGGCGTAGATATAGAGAGATAAGAGGGGGGTGCGGTCCATACCGTTTGACACCAGTCAGGGGCGCGACATAATATTCACACATGTTTACTGTAATACTAGTTATTGTAGTGGCGTAGAAATAGAGAGATAAGAGGGGGTGCGGACCAAACCGTTTGACACCTCTCAGGGGCGTGACATAATATTCACACGTGTTTACTGTAATACTATTTATTGTAGTGGCGTAGAAATAGATAGATAAGAGGGGGTTGTGGACCATACCGTTTGACACCTCTCAGGGGCGTGACATAATATTCACACATGTTTACTGTAATACTATGTATGGTAGTGGCGTAGATATAGAGAGATAAGAGGGGGAGCGGACGATACCATTTGACACTTCTCAGGGGCACGATATAATTTTTAAAAAATACTTAATTACTTGATTTTTTCCCGCTGTACAAATTGACGCACAGGCAGTTTTGGGGTGTAAAAAGGCAGTTGTTTTGTTTCATAAAGCAAGGATTATGTCTTTATAGGCATGGGTTTGTGTTGTTACTATAAATAGTAAGTTTGTACAACGTCGGGTGTTCAGACGATGAGAAGGTTTCTTAATATCTAGAGTCGGGGGGAAAGGGTGGGAGTGACCCAATTAAGTAACAGCACGGAGGGAACAAAAATCGGGCTACGACACTGACCTGTTTAACTTATGACCTAATTATAAAGTCTTTTTTTTGAAAACTCTGTGGGCTATGCATTGTTATTGTGAGACGCAGAGGCGAGGCGTCAATGGAGGCGTACTGGTGGTGCTGACTGCACTAGCTGACACTATCACAAGGGGTAAAACAAAATCTAAAATTAAGTTTGTTCCCGTTATTTGGCACTGGAAGACTCGGAGGAGGACTATGGGTTTAGTCGTGAGGGGGTGGACATATTGAGCTTATATACATATATATATATATATATATGTGTGTGTGTGTTGTGTGTGTGTGTGTGTGTGTGTGTGTGTGTGTGTGTGTGTGTGTGTGTGTGTGTGTGTGTGTTAGATATTACAAATGCTTTGTACGGAATAAACGTGATTTCAGTTTCAGTTACTTTTATTTAGTCAAAAGTTTGCGTACACACACAGACATAGATTTTTAAAATTAAATTATTTTGTAAAACATTCAGAAATACAGAGCAATTATTGAACCTTATTTTCATAACATCACAATGCACGAATAGATTATCTCATATCACGATTGTGAAATTATCTTTTACTGTACACGTGTATTTTTGTTCTTTATGAATTTGAATTTTTAAATGCCATAACAGTTTTAAATACAACGAATATATTAAAACTTCAAAGCATGTTACAAAAAATTTAGACGTTGGCTCCAATAATCATGACTTACATTAAATTTTCTGCCTATAATTTATACCGCCCCTTTCTAGAGTGTCTAAACTAATTATGACATTATGGACTGGACAGCCCAATCTAGAGTTGTGTCCGTAAGAGAAAAAATAATTAAGAAAATTGTATCTATCCGTTAACATAGTTTACAAAGTCTTTAAATGGTACTTTGATTTTACTATTTATATTGCTAGATATTCTAAAATATTAGAAAGCTTTAGGAGATAAAAAAAAATAGTATTAACACAAGAGAATCACAACTACAGTTTATTATTCTCATTTTTGTAGGTATAAAATACTTCGAGGATAACAATTAAGCTACAATTGCAAATCGCATAGTGAGAACAGATTCTTTTTTTTAAAAATGATCAATACTTTCATTACAAAAACTAGTACATGTATTGCAAAATTTATCTTTCAAATATTTAAAAAAAATTAGTAAACAAAATATTAAACATACATGCATATATATATAACATACATACATGCATACATGCATACATGCATACATACATGCATACATACATGCATACATGCATGCATACATGCATACATACATGCATACATGCATACATGCATACATACCTACATACATACCTACATACATACCTACATACATATCTACATACATACATACATACATACATACATACATACATACATACATACATACATACATACATACATACATACATACATACATACATACATACATACATACATACATACATACTACATACATACATACATACATACATACATACATACATACATACATACATACATACATACATACATACATACATACATACATACATACATACATACATAGCATACATACATACATACATACATACATACATACATACATACATACATACATACATACATACATACATACATACATACATACATCATACATACATACATACATACATACATACTACATACATACATACATACATACATACATACATACATACATACATACATACATACATACATACATACATACATACTACATACATACATACATACATACATACATACATACATACATACATACATACATACATACATACATACATACATACATACATACATACATACATACATACATACATACATACATACATACATACATCTACATACATACATACATACATACATACATACATACATACATACATACATACATACATACATACATACATACATACATACATACATACATAATATGTATACGTACATACATAAATTCATACATACACACATACACACTCATATAAATTACTCCCTAATGCCTCCCTTGTGATTATTACATTATAATAACTCATTAGACTACAGGTGACTAGACCCTTAGTAATTGAGAGCCGTTTTAAAATAAATAAAAATTGTTGAGAGTTGCATTGAAGAATTGTGAGTCATAAAACCTGGCTTGGAAATCTTTCAGTAATCCTTTTAATATATCTTTCATAAATTGCACGCGAGCCGCAATGTGAACACAGAAGAGCCGCATGCGGCTCGCGAACCGCGGTTTGACCACCGTTGCTTAGAACTTGAAGGTTTCCTAAGCAGACTTCTTCATACCTCAGCTAACTATGACTCGATAGACAACTTAAATGGCCAATACGTGCCCACCTTGAAGCAATCTATCTACTAAGACATATAGCTAGTCTTTACCCGCTCAACAAATGACGCTTCATGTTTTCCTGTCGCATTTCATAAATAAACAAGCCCACCTCTGTGTTACCCCTTAAGTCTCCAGGATTATAACATTCCGTAAGGTCATTGACCTTATGCCTAACTAATTCAGCGGCACACCTAAACGGGAATCTCAGGCTAACTAAGCGCCTCATCTCAACACAGATCTCCACAACACTTTGATCTGGGTTATATTGTGAATTTAACGCAATGGGTATCACCAACCCTAGCTAAGACACTGATTGTTTAATCGTGTAACCTGTTTTTTTACTTTATTTTCTAAATTTAAAAACCTTGGCTACATTTGATTTGTTAAATTTTCTCCAGTAACTTTAGTAAACGCTACCGATAATAGACAGTAATAATGTTTTTGAATTATTTTAATGCACACATAGAAATCGGTAATTTCGTTTAGGTCCTTAACACATGATCTACCCACAAACGTAAAGAGTGAATTCTTGTTCCGAAATATCGGTGTCACGTTATCGTATTACTTGATCATCTTTGTATTTCTGTTCATTTGTCTGATATTCTTTTAAATAACACTGGGCAATTAACCAACTCTAAATATGTGTCTATACGGGCATACACCCACTTAGCCCGCAAATTGCTACGCCCCTGACAAAGCTTAAGATTGCCCAATTTCCAATAATAATACAGAAATGAATGTAGAACAAATACAAATTATGTTTTAAGTCATAAAGTTTAATAAAACAATTATTTATAATTTCCAATAATTAAGGGGAGGGTTTATTTTAACCCGGAGACTTCATTTTAAAACAAAGTCTCCGGGGGCGAATTTGTTTTAAAATAAACTCTCCGGGGGGAGACTTTATTTTGGGGGAGACTTTATTTCGTGACACCGGCACTTCCGCTCTGATGTATTATTCTGTGTTGAGCACTCGGTCTGTTAGCGTATTGTTTTCGTGTGTGATCAACCGTTTTTACAAATTTTGTATTCAGACAGTATTCGTAATTTTTATATGTGCAAAGTGTAATAACCTATGCTAAAATATCTTTGAAAAAAACCCACAAAAAGACAATCATAAGAGAGAAAATAAAACTGTTTAAATTAAACGAAAAACCATTGAAAAGCGAGAACAAGGTGGCTAATCAATCTAGCGCGCAACTGCAATCGGCCAACATCTACGATCTGCACAATTCTCAATAACAATTAAGGAGATGGATGCTTGAAATGGAGTGTCAAGAATGTCTATGAAACAGTTGCGACACATTTTCGTCAAATTTTGAAGGGTCGACAAAAACAAATGTCTTTGGACAGTTTTCTAGTTGAATAAAGGAATAATTATTTTTCATAAATTCATATTTTTGTTTCCGTTTTTTGTTTCAAATCTAAATTGTATTCTAGTTGTTTCACTCTTTAACAATTCATAAGTTATTTTATTTGAATAAATGTTCATAATTTTTATTTTTAAAAATGAGTATACTTTTCAGCATGGAACGGATTATCATATTTTACATTGATTTGTATGGGAAAAATTGTTTCGTAGAAGGGGCCGTCCATAAAGTACGTCACGCTATTTTCGACCATTTTTAACTCCCCCTCCCTCTTGTCAAAAACTGTCACAAATCTCGGACCCCCCCCCCAAAGTATGTCACATTTCCTAACAAAAATTGTGTTTTTTTATTAACAAAATAATTAAAAATTAATATAAAACACCGTGACGTCACACATGGCCGGACCCCCCTCCACCCTGTCACAAACTGTCACACTTTCTTACTCCCCTCCCCCCCCCTTCAGGAGCGTGGCGTACTTTATCGACGGGCCCTAACGAGGGTTTCGCTTAACGAGTAAGAATCTGGAACGAATTAATCTCAGTCTACGGCTGGCGTCATCCCATTATCCTAAACACAGTTACATACACAACATGTCCTTGTGTCTTCAGAAAAAAAAATATTCTCGCAAACTGAATTTATGGTTTCATCTCAATTCAAGGTTTCATCAGCCATTTCATTTTTTGCTTTGCGAACGATGACCACGGTGTGTATTAGATGGCATCTAAGGCGCGACTCTTTTGTCTACCATGCCAGGAGAGGAATTAGTCCCGACAATAACAACATCGCCCATTCGAATCCCAAGCCGTCCACAGAGCGGCTGCAAGTGGACCCTTGACATTACTCCAGGAAAGGAGAACTCTCGCTACATCGAAGCTTCAGAAGAAAGCGCGGGACAAAAGCACAATAAAAGAATGGAGGAACCCGCATGAGGAAGAGGAGAACTTTTACAAGGAAGGATTTATCTTCTAGTCAAGACAAATGGCTGTTTGACCCCCCCCCCGCCTTTTCCCCAGGCGTTAAAGCAACTATAGAAAAAAGACATGTGAAAAAAGACAGGTGAAAATAGACAGGTGAAAAAAGACAGGTGAAAAAAGACAGGTGAAAAAAGACAGGTGAAAATTACTCAGAAGCGAACTAAACAAGAACTTCAAAAACAATTATAAGATGGAAAATATTTGCTTTCAACACTACGGTATACTAACATAGCAGACATTACACTAACATAGCAGACAATACAATAACATGGCAGACACTACACTAACATAGCAGACCATACAATAACATGGCAGACACTACACTAACATAGCAGACAATACAATAACATGGCAGACACTACACTAACATAGCAGACAATACAATAACATGGCAGACACTACACTAACATAGCAGACAATACAATAACATGGCAGACACTACACTAACATAGCAGACCATACAATAACATGGCAGACACTACACTAACATAGCAGACAATACAATAACATGGCAGACACTACACTAACATAGCAGACACTACACTAACATGTGCAGATACTAAACTAAGATGACAGACAATACACTAATATAAGCAGACACTAAACTAGCATTGCAGACGCTACACAAACATAGCAGACAATACACTAATTATAATCTCCCTGAGCACTAGACAGTAGGAAGACTGCGTTATTAAAATAATTAACGAATACAAATCTGACTTTCTTTACTTTACAAGGAAAAAAACTATAAAACTTAAACCAACATATATAAATCGCAAAGTTATAGGGTTTCAACACCCCCACATCGGAAATAGCCAACACCTAGGAAATACAATAGCAGTAATACACAATGTCGGAACGAAGGAAATAATTAAAAAGGACAATGGAGGCGGGATAAACACGGTCGATTCAGCGAACAGAAAACACGTGTAACCTATAATTAAAATAACGCACCAGGAGTAAGGCAGGAGAGATATCTCTGTCTACGAATAATTACCACAGTTAATGACTTACACACATGAAAGGGAAAGCCTTATAATATGAAATGATTCTTGTTATATTTAAAACAATATTTTCTTAGTTTTTCCCCCTTAAGTTAAACAAACATCCCTTAATCTGAATGTGTTAACCGAACAAAACATAAATGAATGGTGTACAAATATCTGGGACCTGATCTGTTAGCCATTTAGTGTTATTCAAACATTAATCACTATTGTATATTGTTTTAATAGGGCAGAAACTACCGTTGTTGATTATTTCCCTTTCTTTGCGGTTACGCCCCTTTCCCCCATTTTCGTTTCACTTATAATATTAAAAGATGGTTTTCCAAATATTGCCTTTAAGTTTTTAAAACACATAATTCTTAGCTTAGAAGTAAATTTATTTCAATGCAAAAATGATTTTAAATTAATACTTTATTACCTAAATTCTAGTTCAGTGAATTATATATATATTTTTAAATTACCAACAGTACTAAATAACGTAAAATTCTTAAATGAAACAGTTCGTGTCAAGCTGCTGTAAACTAGTTTCATCTTTGCTGTTCACGGAAGTACTTAGGGGGGGTCCATAAATGACGTCATGCAATTTTTTGCTGATGTTTGGACCCCCTCCCCCCCCCCTCGTCACGCGACGTCACAAAAACTTAGACCCCCCCCCCTCTAAAAATACGTCAAAAATCTTTGAACCCCCCCCCCAAAAAAAAACAATAACAAAAAAAAATAACAAAGAAAAAAAAACAACTTTATTTTCTATTTGAAAATAAGTATATTTCAAAACACTTTTATTGTCATTTAAGTATTTATTATTTATTTAGTGAAGATCTACATTGTAATATCGTAACCCGCGTGAATCATTTTTAAAAAACGTTTAACCGGCCTTCAGAAAACGAACTGTGTTAACATCCTTAGCTTATATTTTATTTTAATGAATACAAATTAAACATTGACTATTGATCATCACGGTTAACGTCTTTGTTTAGAAAAAAAATTATTTAAAAATAACATTTTTAAAATGTATTTTTTTTTAAATCCCTCAATTGACTGACGGGCATCCCGTATGACAGAGGTCGGCGAACAGAGGTAAATAACCTGAACTGGGGTCAAAAAGGGAATTCTTGGGGTAATGCAGACTCATTTGGGACTATAACATCCACTACAATACGCTAGATATATTAAAATACGTCATGTGTACGTGTACGCTTGGAACATATGCCCATTATTAAACAGGTTCCATCCAGAAAATGCATTTTTTAAAAATTTGACAACTATGTAGATTTCTTACCTACGCACTATATGAAGACACCTAAATCTACCCTACTTTCATTTATATTGACACGAGTGACAATAATCTTAATCCACATGACCTGTCTTTATCGCGTATCATTTCTGTGATATTTAAAATTAATGCCTTAAAAACTGAGCTAAGAAGAAAAGTTGTTTTGTTCTCCTCTCGAATTGCAATGTCAAGAATTTGATGCATTCAATAAAGTTAATGAATACTTGACTAATTTTAAATGGGCTCATTTACCATTATATCTAGAACAGTGTTTCTCATACTTTTTAGTATTGCGGACCAGCAGGAATTTTTTCCATTGTACCAGGGACCGGTGCACTGACAATTTTTTCTGTCCTTTTTTGATAACATCTGCGGACCGGTAGCGGATGGCCCACGGACTGGCATCGGTCCGCGGACCACCACTTTGAGAAGCACTGATCTAGAAGACTAGAATGGCCAGGGGCGTTTTATCAAAAACCATCGAACAATTATATCAAACTTAAAACGTTTTTAATTCTATGAAATAGATTCCCTCCCCCCTCCCCTTTTAAAGAAAAAGGATATTCCGTGTCGTTTTGACTTAAAATATCTAGGCTACATGCACATAATCCTATTCAAATCATTTTTAGACACTTGTCATGCTTGTAAAACTCACCAGTAGCTTTTTCGGGGGGGGGGATGCTAAAGACGCTCCCCCAAATCCCCGAGTAACATGAGCAGGACATAGAGTTGTGTAACGCATACATAAACTTGTATATTTTGTGGTAACGGGCATGAGAGAACGAAACGGAGCTGCGGTTAGATCACAAATGCTTTGATGTTAACATCAAACGACGCAGTGTAACAATTTCATATGTTATCTTGTGGATTCTCAAACTTTTGGATTATAATTAGATTTAATTTTCGTGTCTTGATAGCATACGCCAACCAGCGTCTGATGGCCTACCGACCAGCACATTGAGAAGCACTGATTTTTTTTTAAAAGAAAAAAAAAGTCATTAAATAAATTCTAAGGGACCAAATATTTCAGTGGAAGTTTTATTTAAAGTTACCCTTTTGATGTGACGTCACACTTCTTCAACCCCCCTCCCTCCCCCTCGTCACGCAACGTCACAAAAGTGTGACCCCCCTCCCTCCCCTAGGTGCGTGACGTCATTTATGGACGGCCCCTTACAGAAAAATAAAATTAAGAAAGAATACTGTCCACATATATTGAAAGGCGGACCGGCATGAACTTTTCAAAGCCACCAGGGACCGGTGCACTATTTTCCCTGCACTGACATGTTGGGTAATGAGCAAGTTCATTGCCTACAGCCCAACAACATTGGCAAGAATTCGGCTTTTTCTATGCTACATGTCTTCAAACAATTTTTAAATGAATAATATTAAAACTAGGTGTCTACCGATATGCATTTTTTCCGATATCGATATTATTGATATTTTTTGTTGTTGCAGATATAAGTATTTGTTAGGACAAAAACAAGCGGTCATATTTGTTGACGTCAATCTTAAATTTATCACTCCTAATTATTTATATTTTATATTAGGGGTCTACCGATACCGATATTGCCGATAGCCAGTTATCGGTGCCGACATATCGGTAGACCCCTAGTTAAAACTCGATCATTTTTTGTTCATTTACGATCGCCGTCATTTTGTATTAAAATGTGATGATGTTGGCAGCCAACGTTTTTGTTTAAACTATTTTTAAGTCGAAAGTATTTTCATACATTTTTATTCTGACTCGGGCCTAAGTTTTAAAAAAAAGAGACATGAAATATAATTTTAAAAGTCGTTCTCAATTATTAAATATATAGTTACTATACTAGTTACCACCAATGTTCCCTCTAAGGTTCGTTGGTCCGTGTGCAAAGTAAAAAAACTCGTGTGCAAAGTTGCTCAGCACTAATTATTTGTGCAATATTTTAGCAAATCTGCTGCGCAGTAATTCAAAGCTGCTGCGCGGCATCCGTCAGATGTCTGCGCGGCCGCGCAGCCGCGCAGCTTAAAGGGAACATTGGTAGTTAGCACATGTGTAGGTTTATGATCAATGTTAAACTAATGTGTCATATGAGCCTGCTTAGGTTTTCCAAGTTTATCAAGTCGTGGCTCGAGTGGGGACAATGTTACACGCAATGGAGAACGAAAATCCATACTATTTCTGTATTTTATCTTAAATAATGCTCGTTGTTGAAAAACCAGTCTCACAAAGGTAAGTTGAAGGAAATGGAAGAAGAGCATTGAGTTCAATTGTGGGAAGTCAATGATAGTCTGCACACTCACGGGAATCCAAAGGATGCAAGAGAGGTCATATCTCTTAAATTAATTTTCAAGCATTCATCCGCAGCTAGCTGCAATTTATCTTCAAACATTAAATACAAATCAATTCTCGATAATTATAATTAATGGATTGCGTATCCACCCAGTATCTTTCCATGAGTCATCTTCTTTTGGAAAGTAGAACTCGAAACGGTCGATTAATTTTGTCAAGTGCTCATTGATGATTTTTTGTAGAGATGGAACATTAAGCTCTTCACCTGCATTATCGATTGCTGTTGCCAAATATTGAAACATATCGAAACAATCTGCTAAAACTCGACTCTTCCATTCCTTTCCTCTAGTTTTCCTTTCTGCCTATCGATCTTGTCTTCTATTATAAAGCATGTGTCTTCCTTGAATGGAGATATTGGGCTAATTAAAATGGCAAAGATATCAGCCAAAATAAGCCAATTTGGCTGTCAATTCAAATTTCGAAATAGTTGAGGCCAATCCGGTTTTTTTTTCCTGTAGAAATACATCGAGCCATCTTCGATTTTCAGAAACTCTTGACAGTACTTTGCCTCGAGACAACCAAGGCACATCAGCATGCAGAAAGAGCTTTTTGTAATCAACGCCCATTCCGTCACAAAATGCAACAAACAATCTTGAGTTTAAAGCATTCATCTTGACATGGTTCACAATTTTTACAACTTCGCTGACCACATTGTTTAGTTCTCTTGACATTTGGTTGGTAGTTAAACTTTCAAGATGCATTAAACAGAGGGTAAACTTGCGTTCCGGTGCTGATTCTTTAATCTTGATAACAACCTCAGAACTCCGCCAATGGGCGCAGCGCCATCCGTACGCACACCTAAACAACATTTAAATTCTATCTGACATTTGCCAACAACGTAATCGTGAAAAATGTTCCCTTTAGGCTGCGCTGCTTCGCCAGATATCTGACCGATGCCGCGCAGTTGTTTAGAATTACCGCGCAGCAAATTTTGTACAAAATTTCACAAAAATGGTTGCTGTGCCAGTCTGCACATGAGTTGTTTTTTTTTACTATGCACATGAACCAACGAAACTTAAAGGGAACATTGATCGTGAACTGTCTTGAATAATTTGGAACAGTTTGTATTAGCTGGTAAATACTCGTCCTTCAAGTCTTTCTTACATTGATATGGCACATACACATATACCATCAAATTGGCCAAATTAGAAATGTCGGTGGATTCATCGAGATAAAGAGAAAAAAAAACTTGGCCAAGTTCAATTACCCTTTTAGCTGTGCCTCAATATCACTAGCCATATCGTCGATTGGTCGAGCTATTGTGTCATTTAAGGATGGAACCTGGGTCACTTTCTTTGCCGCAGTTTTACCTAACATTTCCGTACACACATCCTTAATGTATCCTACTTTGAGCGCCTCACCAATTGTACACGGTTTTTAGCCTTGGAAACTCGCAGTGCTACCTTATACGAAGCTCGAAATGCTCAAGTATTTATGTGCTATAATCAAATTTTAAAATCAACACGATTTCTTTCGAAGAACTTTTTGGGCTTTGAACTTACGTCTTTATACATAATTATAATAAGATTTTTAAATCCTTTATATTAACTTGTGGTGTCTGAGCCCTTGCCGAAAAAACTTTGGATCGATTTTTAACCCACTTCCTCGTAAGCTAGCGAGCTGAAATTTTGCAGGCAGACTCGTGCGATAATAAAAATGATGTATCAAAATCTCAGATCGATCGCATGTACTGTAAATAAATTAATGATTTTTTAGATTATCTTTATTTATCTCTATGTAACATAACTTTTTTTGCCATAGTGTCGTGGTGCGTATTATATTGAACAACCTTTCCTGTCGCGCAATAAGGTGCATATTTTATTGACAACACTTTTTATAAATATATTCCCGATCGGTGCGCATTATATTAAACATGTTTTACGAGACATAACTACAATTTTGTATTTTTGGATTGTCTTGCGCTACGCATTATAATGAACATTCTTTTAGTTATGTCTCGTACATAAAGGACATATGGTCAAAAAGTTATTTTATTACGTTTTTTAAAATTAAATCCTTTATATTAATTTGTGGTGTCTGTTTGAGCCCTTGCCGAAAAAACTTTGGATCGAGTTTTAACCCACTTCCTCGTAAATGTTTAAGATTTTATTCCACATTAAACGAGATCTTAACAAATATAGATAAATAGATCCATTATGAAATTGATTGAAATGAAAACGTGTTTCGAACTTTACATCTTGCATCGATTTGACCCGGGGTCCTTAATGTCTATTTTGCTTATGTGAGCTATGTAACTATTAATTTAAGCGTTGTCTATTGAGTAAATGGGATGGATCTTGAAAAATTAATAATTCCTCGTATTTATTTAGCTTCTAGGAACTAAACATTTAAAGAAAGTGGCGCTTTTTAAAAATAAAATTAAAAACAAAACACATTGATAAAAGAAATAAATGAACTATCCGAAAATATGTGAACGTTCATATTGTCAAAACTTCAAACTCCATATTGGATATAAATTCTTCTGATATTAATGCTAATGAAAAGGGGAAAAAAACGAAAAAAAACCAAGAGTCTTAATTAGTATCATAAATTGACACTGATCGGCTAGAAACTTAATTGATTCTTCAAAAATTGACAACCGCTCTTGGTGTAGAAACAAAAATTAATGTACCCTATCAATTTCAAATATGAGCCAACAAAATGCTCCTGGCGGCACTTTGTTGGGGCGGCAAATTCTTGTTGTTAATTAGCTTCTAAAAATGAAAAAGCTTAAAATAAAGTTTAATAAAAGGAAAGAAAAGCCAAGGTAAAAAATAATAACATAAATAGAGTAATTAAAAAAAACAACAGGGGTACCATTTCTAATGCCAAAACTTCAAACGCCATAATGAGTCTAAAGTCTTCTGAAAATAATGCCACTGAACCGAAAAACCAAGAGACTGAAGTAGTATAGCAACATTGCGCTAGTGTGATTGTACCTGTAATTGGTTCGAGTTTTTATTCCGCTCATCTTGTATAAGCGAACATTTCTGTATCCAACAACAACCAATACAATTTCAACAACATACATGGACTTAATAGGTATAAATAAATTTCCTGTACGTACAGATGAAAATTTGTGGTCGCTATAAATGCAGCGAGATTGAGAGGGCCGGCATATTAACGTTAACTTCTCCAAATTAGAAACGGAACTCACACCAAAATAGAAATGATAGGGGTAACGGCAAAATGCTTTAAAGTGTGTAAACTAATGGGGGAAAATGTTGCGGACTTAAATGGCTTATGCATAGCAAAAACAATGAGCAAAATTGCGCATCTATATGAATTAAAACTGGCATAAATAAATCCAAAAGTAGCCACTCATGCACACATGCTCAACATTACCCAAGTTTTATCAAACGAAGGAATCAGAAATGAGCGAAAAGGAATAGACGATTATAAAAGAACAACAAAAGTTTGCCAACAATCATCTTTCAGGTACGAGATACCAAATAGTCCATTGTATTCCATAACTCTCCATATATTTCGAATAAGAATCAAACCAGCCCAAAATTACTCACACGCGTATAGTGCTAAAAATGATTTGCAGAGGCTACTCACTGAAAAACGGATGGAATACGTAACGGGTGCTTTGACATTGGCTAAAAAAAATTGGTCGAGACCTTATCATTTCAATCGAAATTTTCGGTCAAAGAACGAAATAGCATATTTTTTGGCAATAAAAGTGAATATCCATCCACGCTATGTAGGAAAACAGTCGATAAAAAATGTATATTCTTTATAAGAGGAGGTTACTGTAGAAATTCATGTGAGGCTTTGGTAGTTTATAAATTCCAGCCAACTTGATTTATTCAATTTTATTAAGATAATATAGGCTTGCAGTTACCCTGACTAATACAATATCATAAATTCGACCATGGCTTACAACTGCCATCAATAATGCAAGCTGTGAGAGAAGGTTATACAAAATTAATAATTACGACCAATCATGAATACACCAAGATTGACTAAACTATATCCATTTTGGCTGTTGAGCCTGGTATATCAGACGACATCATTTACAATCAAAGATTGTGCCACGAGAAAAAGCATACAAAATTTTTTTTAAAAAATGAAAGCTTTTATACTTGTATTTATTTCTTACATATGCCTTTATACAGTGCCTTTATTATTAACTTCTATTAAAAATTATATTTTTTTAAAATTTAAAGCATCAACATGTTTTTCGGGCGAGAGGGGGGTGTGGCGGAAAACCTGGGTTCTCCCCCGGGCGGCACATACGCACGCTATGCCGCTGATTTGGTTTTACCTCACGGGTAAAGAAATTTAATTAAGCAGACTCAATTTATTCAATTGTATAATGTTATTTACGATCGAAATTCACCCTTCCTAATATACTATACTGATGCCAGTGTGCGAAAGGAGTTTCTGTAAAATTATAAGTTAATTAAAATATTATTTACGACCACACAATAGTAAGAAAAGATAGAACAGTCGGTGGCTATTTACGCAATTGTGTATGCCATGGCTGACATTATTGATAAATCAAATATTGTGACACGAGAAAATAGCAGAAAACGTCAAATTTCGATCGAGAAATGAATGCTTTTCTATTTATTGATAACTTTAAAATGTTTAGTGTCCTTATTATTACTTTCCAATAAAAATTTATCTTTTCTTTATTGATTCAACATAATTTACAGGGGGGTGTGGTGGGGGAGAAGGCGGCAAACCTGAGTTCTGCCCCGGGCGGCATATACCCATGCTACGTCACTGAGAAGGGGGCCCAAAATGAGTTGTTTTTTTAATGAGATAAAGAAAAAATATTTAACATTAGCTACCCAAAATTTAATCAAAACCCACTTATTTATAGCAAAGTGCCAAACACTCCAATTAAAAACCCGAAAATGGGGGTTTAGTTTAGCTGGTTTGATTAAGGAAGTAATATTTTAGTCACGTGCCGGATGATGAGGCTCTGCGACCTGACTGTGGCGCGCGTGCCATAGGTTCGCCATCACTGGTATAAGGCATTGAACTGAAAATGTACATTCCTTTGGGGGGGGGCACCATTTTTTGTGTGTCTGTAACCGTTTAAGATTTCTTTTCGTATTTGATTATACGGGATCCACCATGATCAGGACTGAAATGAACCAGTATTTCGAACTTTACACGATTAACCAATTAAGTATTTGTCCCCGGGCGCTTGTAATGTAGTTTTTCTTATTATTTAAGTTACATGGATATTATTTTATTTATCCTATCACTAAGAAACTTTGAGAAGTTACTGGGTAAACTGCAACAACAATTTCGGGAATAAAAAGGTTTAAATTACAAATTATGAAGATCCGTTGGCCCAAAATGTCGTTTTCTCCTGATTTAAGCTTTATAACATGACAATGTATTTTAAACATTAGCTATTAGGCTAAAGAATGTATCTCGACAAAACTTGATACATTAAAACTTGATGGTCTATAATAAAATGTTATGTCCATACCTTCGAGGCCGGGGGCCTAAATGTTTTGTAAACTATCAAGACTTTATCCCCCATTTTATTTTAAACGATCTTGACAAATATTGACACATATTATCTCAATCATGATCTAAATCTGCAGGGTTTTGAACGTTACACCTTGCACCATTAGGGTTGGGTGCGTGTGCCCTTTAAGTCTTTATTTTCTGATAAATGCTTAATAAATTGGAGAGTTTTTTGCGTACAATGGCAATATATTATTTTATAAATTATCCGTTATTGGTGGCCGGGGGCCCTTAAAGTCATTTTTTTTCCTTCTTATGTAAACTATTTAATTAGTATCTTAATTATCAGATCGCCATGAAACTATGTGACGCTGTTTAGTTTCACTTCAGTGAAGGTTTCTGCCATATTTTTTTAAAAAATTACCACACACTGGTCTCTTTGAATTTCCATTCTTCTGAAATCGTTTCAGCTAGTTAACTTTTAAAAACATCTGTGTGTTTATCCTCTTATAATGAGATTGTTTGGGTTGGTGCCGCTTCTGTTGGTTCAAACTTTCCCTTTGACTGTGTTGGCTGGAGATAACTATTTTTAAAAAAATCACTGTGTGTTTTACCCTTAGAGATGCTTTCTTTGTCGACTCTACACATGTACAGGGTGTCTCAAAAAAGTGGGACCGTCTTGTATAATTTCAAATAATATTTTTTTTAAACTGTTTTCTACAAAACATCAAGTAAATTGTTGCCAAATGTTAATTTATATAAATCAGAATTCAAATTCAACGTGTCCTCCTCGGTTCTCAACAGTTTTTTCTAAACGTCTTCGCCACTGGTCAATGCTCTTGTTTATAAACCGCTGAGACAAATGTTGCCACTCTTCAACAATGGCCAATTTCTGTTGTTCTATTGTTGCAAATTTACGACGAAAGTAGATTTTTTGTTAGTAGGCACTCCAAATAGCATAATCTACCCGGGTTTAGATCCGGGCTATTTGGTGGCCACATGTCTGGTTCAATGAAGGTGACATTCTCCCGACGAAGATAGTTTATCGTGTTTCTTGCCATGTGTGAAGGAGCTCCGTCTTGTTGCAGTGTCCAGTTGTAATGATTACATCTTGCTCGAATATCCGGAAGCAATCCTTGTCTTAGGACGTCATCACAATAATACTCACTGTTCACTTTATCACATAATACTCACTGTTCACTTTATCACAATAATACTCACTGTTCACTTTATCACATAATACTCACTGTTCACTTTATCACAATAATACTCACTGTTCACTTTCGCTCCAGGTTCAACAAATACTACACTGGTTTTTCCCCATCCGAGACACACCTACCGAAACCATGATGCCACGACTGAAATGTTCACTATCGCGTATGAGTCTCGTTAAAGGAATTTGTTTTTTCTTTCTTGCTTCAGAATAAACACGATCATTTTGTGAATTTACTGGTGTGGCGAGAGTAAATATCTTTTCGTCTGTAAACCAAATGCTTCGTATACTTCTTTCGTTTTGAACCTACAAAAGAAAAAAGAAAAAAAAACAAAAAAACCTCTATGCGGTCCCACTTTTTTTGGACCACCCTGTATATATTTATTATTTATTTGATGTGCGACCCAAGCAAATGTCTTAGTTAAACTAGGGTAACTAACTAAAGGCTTTTCACTAATAATATCTTTACGTGTTTAAATACACATGCGTTTGTGTGAAATAGCAAAGATATTTATAAAATTAAAAGTTAGAGATTTCAAGCTATCGGTCAATTATTAAGACTTAAAAATAAATAATTTAGTTTTATTGTGGCCCGTGGAGACATAAATAGTTCTAGATAAAATAAAAAAAATTACAATTTCTAAGAATTTATATTTAAAAGTACGGAAAAACTAATAATTTTTTACGAAAAAGAATTTATTTTAAAATTCGTTTTTAACAGATATTTTTACAAATTGTAATATAAACATGACTTGATAGTTTGGTTCCATGCAGTGGATCACATCATGGTTGTGTTCTGAGCTCAATGAAGAAGGCGATGCATGTTTAAGTTGGGGTTTCATGACCACCAAGTTAGTTTTTCTTTTCTATAAGTATAGATAGAAAATATTAGTTCTTACACTGGTAATTTAATAAGCAATAATGTTTCTCTTAGCTGGCACAGAGAGAGCGAGAGAGAGAGGGGGGAAGAGAAGGGAGGGATAGAGAGAGGAGAAAAAGAGAGAGAAAGAGAGACAGACAGACAGAGCGGGCGAGAGAGAGAGAGAGAGAGAGAGAGAGAGAGAGAGAAGATAAAGAGAGGGAAAGAGAAGGGAGGGATAGAGAAAGGGAAAAAAGAGCGAGAGAAAGAGAAACAGGCAGATAGATAGATAGAGAGAGAGAGAGAGAGAGAGAGAGAGAGAGAGAGAGAGAGAGAGAGAGAGAGAGAGAGAGAGAAAGAGAGAGAGAGAAAGGGCGGTAAAGAGAAGGGAGGGATAGAGAGAGGGAAAAAGAGCGAGAGAAAGAGAGACAGACAGACAGAGAGAGCGAGAGAGAGAGAGAGAGAGAGAGAGAGAGAGAGAGAGAGAGAGAGAGAGAGAGAGAGAGAGAGAGAGAGAGAGAGAGAGAGAGAGAGAGAGAGAGGCAGAGAAAGAACGAGAGTTTAATTAAAATTCGAACGTTTGACACTATTTTCCCATTTCTACTTTTTTGTGGTCCTATTATTACGCCTTCGGTGCCTTCTTCTTTCTGATCATTGACAATAAGACCTCCCTGTACTTGCTGCTCATCTTCAGGTAAACAAACAAATTGGAACTCGAGTTCAGCGCCTCCAAATTGAAAGCGATTGTACTGTTAAACAGAAAGGTGTTCTGAAACTTGCGACCCACCGTGTACTCGTACTCTATAAGCATTGCCAACATATTTCCGACAACTGGCGTGAAGCTGGCGATAAATACCACGGACAGCACTACCACCATCTTCACGACCTTCTTGTCCCTGGTGGAGATGGATTCGTTCTTTGACGCCGACGACGTGGCGCTGCGCCATTTGGACTTTTCCGTGATCTTGTAGGCCAGCCCAATGGTGCATACGATGACACATACGAATGATGACAACTGGAAGAAAGTGCTGCAGAAGATGGAGGCATTTTCTAGAGCAACGCCTCCTGGGATGTACGCTATACCGATGACCTCTTCGTTCGTTCTGGCGCTGATGAAAGAGGCAAAGTGGATGGCGACATAGACCGGAACCACTGATACGATGATAACGGTGAATATCGCGATGACGATGATGGCAGTTCTCCTGGGACTCAGAATGTTCTTGACCTTGAGCGGGAACGCGATGCACAAATATCTCTCGAACGTGATGAAAGCCGTCAGCCAACATGAAACTCGGGTGAAGCAGACATGGGGCCAGCCGGCGGTGATGTGCTGTATGCCGATGAAATCCAACTGGGGCAACCCGTCAACCACCAGCGGGTTGTAGCACAGGCTCATCCAGATGAGGCTACCCAGGCTCCCGATGTCGGCTACGGACAACCCGAGGAGCGTGATGTTAATGGGGTCCTTGAAGCCCTGTCTGACAAACACCGCGATGTTTGACGGTGTTCAGAATCACGCCCAGCACGGCGATGATCCCGACAATGATACCGAAGTTCACAAACATAGTGATCCGAAGTAGCTCATCACTAACTAGGTCAACGCCACCAGGGTCGTCTGGTAACGACCTGGTTGTGTTAGTGATGGACGAATTTCCTAAGTCTATATGCGGCGCTGACTTGCGACTCATTATTATTATTTATTTTTTTAAATTTCCTTTTCGGGATTCTTGTTGTCTTTGGAAGGATAGAAAAAAAAATGATTCGTGCAGTTTCTATGAATTTTTGTAATGGAACAGTCTATGTCGCTTTTAATTGAGGTCACACTGATTGTGCTGGAGGTTGTGGTACGGTTAATTGTGGTGGTTTTGTTTGATTATATCTGTTGTCGTTGCAAGTTGTTAGTTCGGTTCTGTGGAAGAGCCCATGGTTGCTGCTGTCAGCGGTAAACTTGATATTTCTGACACTCAGCGCTCGTGTTAGAATGCATTCGTGTTTTGTCTGTGTTTAACGATAGGTTGAGACTGTTTTATTAAGCAATTGAATTTAATTTAATCCTTGATTAATTTATCGAGCTCTTAACTTGCGCAATACCTTTATATGTAGAATACATGGATTTTTGTTATGCACCTCAGCTGAACTATTCTGATGAACTAAAATTAAATATGCCTAAGTTGCGACCAGACAATTTTATTTGATATCTTAAATATCGCTATCTACAATGTTCGCTTATAGCCAAGTGGGAGCTGAAATTCCAACTAGAGCTAAAAGTCCACTGAGCTATATTTCAGTGTGAGTTTTAAGCTCTTTCACACCAGTGGTAGTGAGACGAAATTAACTTTTTTGCCTTATTACTTGTACTCGAGAACTTAAGGTTAAGTTTTATTTCAATTATATATAATTAATAGAAATGTATGTGTCCGCTATTCAGATATACTTTTTTGTGTTTTAGTATCAAAATTATTAGCTCTCCAAAACATCAAACGTGTTTAATTAATCTATTTTCTAATCTAAGCTTATTTTATTGATAGGGTCTCAATAGGAGGGCATTACTGAACAATTTTTTCTTTTTGCCTCTTTGGTTCTCTGTCTCCTACAGGAGATTGAAACCTAGACATTTTAATCATGATGTGTCTATCTTCGTCTAAGTACACATCTCATGGACTTAATGGCCGATTTTCTCACCAGCGGAGTGAGTTTCGTTGGAGTTTTACAGCGATTATTGCGTTTAATTGGTCTGTACTATTATCAATGTGTGTGTGAGTGTTGGAATTATTATTTTTTGTTGGGGGAGGGGAGTGGGGGTAGAAGCTCTAGCTCTTAGCTCAACGCCACCACTTTCTATAACTTTTCAGCTTGCAATAATTAGCAATTCGATTATTATATGCGTGAGTATGAGTATGGCGAAGATCAACAGAGAAATGGGAAGTAGGTTTAAAATTAGACAGAAAGAAAGATAGAGAGTGAGAGAAGAGAGAGATAGAGAAAGTGCCAGACACACACACACAGATGAAGATGGAGTGCGCACGTGATCATTACTTCAAAAGAGAATTCATGAACAATTTAAAAAAATACTTATGATAGAAGTTGATTTGAGTAAATTATTTCTGAACACAAAAGCCAGACGATTTAAACGCATTTCAAAGATCTCAATAAACTTTAAACGTCGACATTAGATGACCTGGTTGTGAAAGTGAACTTTAACCCGATGACCTCGGTAATTTGTGTTAACTGAGTTACCGCGCCGTGCTGGTGTTTGATTGGTACGCGTTCAGCTCGTCCAATAGTTTCACCAAATGAGGCGAGTCTCCAGGAGCGCACGTGAAGTGTTGTGTTCCTATCCAGCACCACTGGAATTTATTTTCCTATTTGAAACTTCGGTTAGTTTGTATGTTTGAGAGATTTTTTATGGCGAACTTAAAAATGTGCTACCAAATATTTTTGGTCAATGTGAAATTTGTTAGAAATACCGTAACAAAAATCATTCCGATAAGGAGCCAGCTTTTGATATAATACTGAAGTACTAGCACTATATTCCTTTCTCCCCAAATACGGAATTATTTTAGCTTTATCAAAAACAATGATGTAAAATTATTTAATCGTATATATTAAAGGCGCTTCTTCTGCGCTATACTAAATGCTTGTCCATTGTTTATGATACATGGAACAATTTAATTTGAATTTTGAATGTTGATTGCGTGTTTGTTTTCTTGGTTTGTTAATTCAACCAATTTCGCGCCTGAATGCCAGACGGGAAGGGGGATTTGTGTGTGTTTATTCTTGCACGTGGATCAAGACCCTTTTGTCTACTTGGCTGTCGTATTAGATTGTTGTGTTGTATTCCCAATTTAGAATGTTATGGCCTATGTATATTTTTAACTTTACTTCTTGTCCTTCTATCCACTAGTAATTTTAGGTTCAGTTATTTATTTGATGGTGTCACTCGTCAATTGTGAAAGTTCACCAGTAATCAATGTTGTTGTTCTTTAAAAAAATTTTTTTTCTAGTTTATGTATGTTTTCTTTTGCAGAATAGTCCTCAAAAGAAGATGGATACATAGTTTAGGTCTGACCAATGTAATGTAGTATTTAGTTCTTATTACATTTGTAAAAGTGTATGTCAATACACCGTATTTTTTGTTGGATCTTTAAATACTTCAATAACTTTAGGACTTATGATAGTTTTTCATTTATTATTACTCTTATATATCGTTTGTCCATGCAATAAATATATTTATTTGATTTATTTTGATACTTTTAACAATTGACACTTTTCTTTTAATAAAGGGCCGTCCATAAATTACGTCACGCGCCTAGGGGGAGGGTGGTCACATAATTGTGACCAGAGGAGAGGGGGTGTTTAAGAAATGTGCCCTCACATCAAAACGCGCAACTTTAAATGAAAGTTCCACTTAAATATTTGATTGCTTGCAATTTATTTAATGACGTTTTCAATGGCTTCACGATTGTTACGATTTTAGAGTGCAGCCTTACACTAAATACATATTTAAATGACAAAAAGGTGATTAGAACTATGCTAATTTTCAATTAGAAAGTATGGCTTTAAGGGGGGGGATGTCAAAGCTTTGTGACGTCATATTGGAGGAGGGGTCTAAGTTTTTGTGGCGAAGTGTGACGAGGGAGGAAAAAGGGGGGGGGGTAAAAATCGGTCAAAATTGCATTACGTCATTTATGGACGGCCCCTAAGTCTAATAATATTGTATCTATTTGATTATTATTATCATGTAGTCCTTTGGACAATACGTCTAACTGATGAATTAATTGTGTTTCCTGTGGTCTTTTTTCCCCTGAAACCGTGTTGGTGTAGTTAAAGGGCATTACTTTTCTCTATTTTATGAACTTATATATATATTATGTGTTTCAGAATCTGTAAGTAATACTCGTAAGGTTCTTTATTATCAGGGTTTGTTCATTTTCTTATTTCATAAGGGTTAGAGGTCACATCGGCTAGCTTCACTGGTTAAGAGAAGTCTGGAAAATTACATTTATTTGAAGGATTCGGGAGAGTTCATTGTTTGGTTCTTAGATTAATCTAGCAGGTAATTCATCCGGACCATAAGCGTTAGTTGTTTTTTTTTAAACTTGTTTATTTAGTTACCACATTTTATTATGCCTCTTTCTGTCAAAGCCATATCACCAATTTCTTCTATTTGATTTAATATTTTCAAGATATCCCTGTCATCTGGCACTGCGCGTGTTGATGTTGAGGATGTTAGCTTTGGCATCTTTATTTTTGTAGGTTTAAATTTGGGGGACTTTTAGTGGGGCTATTTCTGTTGTTTCCATCTTTTATGCGTAACAAATGACCACATGTCTTTATTGTTATCCTTAGAACTTGCATTGCTTACATATTCATTTTAGAGTTTTCTGCTAAGTTTTTGGGGTTGAAATATTAATTATCTTCTTAATATTATTTTTACATCAAGAGTGTTAAATTTTAAAAATAAATTTTCACATTATTTACAAACTTTCTTTAATTTGTTATTGAATCAGTTATCGGCATTTGTTTATTTTATTTGATGCTTGGTTTGTTGTCACCAACTTATTCATTAATGCGTTTAGATTTTTTAATGAATTTCTAAATATCTTCTACTTGGCTAATTATGATGTATTTACTATGAACATTTTATTAGGCAGTTTGTTGCTGTATGGAGTAATTTTGAATGTTGATTGTGTGTTCTTGTCTTGTCTTATCTATACAGACGCTCCTTCTATACAGAAGATTAATGAGTCCACAGACCATACCGGTCTGTTGGCAAGTGATGCAGCATTCATAGGCCACGACTATAAGGGTTCCACGCATTACCCAGCCGCCTTCATTTCCCTAACTAATGTTAGTGGACTAAGGGACGCCCCGGGAACATACCCTTGCCTTCACAAGGATTCGAACCCGTGACCATCGGTACGCCAGTCGAGCGCGCATGCCACTCGACCACCGTGTGTTTGTTTTGTTGGTTTGTTAATTCAACCAATTTCACGCCTGAATGCCAGACGGGAAGGGGGATTTGTGTGTGTTTATTCTTGCACGTGGATCAAGACCACTCAAGACCATTTTGTCTACTTGGCTGTCGTATGAGATTGTTGTGTTGTATTTCCAATTTGATGACCAGAGAGTCCAGGGATTACGCTCTTCTGCAGACACACGTATTCTCCAAGGTCTTTCTCTTTTTGTGCCCCCAAACAATGGAATTCTCTAGCATTACATACGCGTAGTATTCTTGC
The DNA here is from genome assembly GCA_944989445.1 of Ampullaceana balthica. Classification (NCBI taxonomy): domain Eukaryota; kingdom Metazoa; phylum Mollusca; class Gastropoda; family Lymnaeidae; genus Ampullaceana; species Ampullaceana balthica. Next base: position 2,652 of record CALYLW010002732.1, on the reverse strand, counting down.
CACTAAGGGCACTAAGGCTTTCAAGACTCTACTCAAAGAATTTCAAACTTTACTTTCCGGATAAATTATGAAATATTTTTCTGACGTAAATTTAAAGCTTATGTCAATGAGAATATGTTTTGTTTAATCAAGATATGATCGCTTTAACTTGAACAGGATTATTTATGCGTGTTACTATTTTTAAATCCCTTATATTAACTTCGCGGCCGTCTCTGTCGTCATCTCATCATCTCATGGGCGGGCGGGCGGCGGAAAAACAAAAGTCGAAAATGACCCACTTCCAGTGATCCGATCGAGCTGAAATTTGGCACACGGACCCGTTTCACCTAACAATGCATCGTATTAAAATTTCAGATCGATCGATTGTACCGTAATTAAATTAATGCATTTTTAGTTTTTCCTTATATAACGTATGTAATTCAAATTCACGGTTTGTTATTGTTTTTTTCCCACGTGAAAGTTTGAGTTGACGCTTTGAGGCGACCCATCGACGTTACCGCGTGCTTTTGTTTACATTTTACGTGTCATGTCGCTGAGCTCGGTCAAGCGAATCGGTGACCAGACTTTTCCCCCTCTACCACAGGGTTATGAAGCAAAGTTGAGTTACGACAGATTCAGTCTGTAAATATTTGTAAATACTTTTAGTTATGTCTCATATGTAAGGGATTTATAGTCAAAAACTTTGTTTTTTTACGGGTTTGTTTTATTATGTAAAGCTCTGTGAGCCCACCTGCTACCTGGTGTACCACGCCATATCAGTTTTCTGGCTAATTATAATTTATTGCATACTCTTCACCATAGTCCTGGCCTGCTTGTTAAAATAAATGGTCCCTTTTCTTTTACCGGCTATTTTTTAAATAAATATTTTGCTCAAAATTTATGTTATTTATTGTGTATTAATAACAAAGTCATTTATTATTTTTAAAAATAATTTTATAAGTCATAAATTTTTATATGAGAAGTGCACAATGATGAAAAAAACTGCTATATTTCAATCAAATGTGGTTGGAAAAATAAAATTGTAGATCTACTATTTTTTTTTAATTGGCAGGGTAAAAAATTTGATACATATGGAAATTTATTTAATTTACACTGAAACTCCCAAAGTCAATAAGAACTATAACACAAAGCTTAACATTTAGATTAATTTCGTTTTGTCTGAAGCGATTTACTTAAGATTAGAAAGTATTTATTTAATTTATCTGAAGTCATTTACGTCTCATGATTGCTCTCACCCTGAAGAGTGTCATATTATTTCTTTATTCCGACGAAAATTACATGGTTCAAAAATACATGTATTGTTAAAAATGTTCTTTTTTTTTAACGTGTTAAAAAATTTAGGAAGTGGGTTCCTAAAGATTACTAGATTTTACCCGGAAAGGGGGTTGTAAAATTTAATACAATGGATAAAAAATGTAAAAGCTAATAATTTTATAATGTATTTGTCATTTATTTATTTTTATTTATCTATAGCATATTCAATTTTTACTATATTCATGACTTCTGATAAACATGTGTTAAAATGTTTTGATTGTACCGAATTCTCAATTCATCATAAATTTCTACCAAATTTTTCAGTTGTTGAAATAAAAAATAGATGGGAAATAATTCTTTTTAACTGGCAGCCTACAAATTGTTTCCCCTCGAGGACCTCCAGGTGTTACAATTAGCGTTGCATCCTCCCAAATAACAAAATATGATGTCACGTGATTTTTGCCGATTTTGCACCCCCCCCTCCCCATTCGTCACAAAAGCTTAGATCCCCCTCCAATATGACGTCACCAAGCTTTGCGCGGCAAAAGCCTTTTTAAAAAAAAATGAGCCTGTTTCAAATATTGTTTTTTATTGGAGTATGTATTTTTTAGTGTAAGGTTGCACTCTTATATAATAACACATGTGAGACCATGTAAAACGTCATTAAATAAATTGTAAACAAACAAAAATTTAAGTGGAACTTTGATTTAAAGTTGCGCGTTTTTGCTGTGGCGCCACATTTCTTAAACACCCCCCTCTCCCTCGTCACACATCGTCATAAATGTCTGGCCCCCCCTCCCCCACCCCCACCCCCAGGTGTGTGACGTCATTTATGAACGGCCACTGCTATAAATTTATCAAATAACAAACCAGGTGTTTACGTGCACTACACATCGCAGCTTAGTTGTCCATTTTATAAAAAAATGTTCATGTTTATTTTTCTTCACTGAGGACGGTTTCTAGTTGATATAAAAGCCCTATGACTATGACTTTTTTTCAGGCTTACCCATACCCAGTTTAATGCCTGGCTTGTTGCAGTCGCATTCGTTCAATATTAGTTTCCATCGTTTACATCAGTGCTTCTCAAACTTTTAGTGTTGCGGACTGGCAGATTTTTTTCCCATTACATCAGGGACCGGTGAACTATTTTCCCTGTACTGGCGTGGTAGCGAAATGTTCTTTCTTAGTAACTCTGCGGACCGGCATCGAATGGCCCACGGCCGGCACGGGTCCGCGGACCACCAGTTTGAGAAGCACTGGTTTACATAACTTGAGGTATTGTAGTAAACAAATAGCCAAATTTGACCTCATCATCATCATTAATCTATGACGTAATCAGCTACTAACAGCTACACGCCCAAAATTTGCATCTAGTCTTCAAGGGGTCGAAGTCCGGTT
>CALYLW010002731.1:0-32463 GCA_944989445.1 Ampullaceana balthica | reverse complement strand
TAGTCAAAAACTTTGTTTTTACGGGTTTGTTTTATTAAAATTAAATAAGGCTTCATCGTAGAATGAGTTTCCTACTTTTTCAATGACACTGTGTCCCTTATTATAGGGATCGAGTTCAAGTGGTGTGCCACTTGGATGTTTGTTTGTTTTTTTTTGTTTTTTTTTGAAAATGACATTTTATAGGAATTCACAAATAAAATAAAATACAATTATCTGATTGTAACAAATAAAATGTACATTATATATTATTTCTTAAACATGAAAAACCTTAATTATCTTCTGTTATGTTTAATATGTTTTGAATTGTTTGTCTAAACATGCGTTCTAATGTTATGTTTGTGTAACTGTGGTTATGGAAAAATGCCTTAAATCTGTGATGCCATATGTGTTTTCTGTACTGTGAAAGTATTTTTAAGCTTATAGTTTGTTGTTTCTTGTTTATAGAGTCTGGTATTATGTTTAGTGTTATTGCTTTGTCTATATCTACCTTGTGAATTGTGCCTGCTTGTATGAATTGTTGGAGTGTGTTTTTAGTTTGTAAAATTGTATTGCATGTGAGATATAAATGTTGTTCAGTCTCATCAGCTCCTGACCTACAGAGTGGACAGCCTATTCTTGCCCCTCTGTCCTTATAATTTCTTGATGAGACTGGTGTTGTATTGTAAATTAGTCTGTATGTTATTTCTGTTTCTTTATTTGGTATTTCTGTGATATGTGTATTTTAAAAAGTTTCCTCAGTGTTTGTAATTCCATAAACTTGTGTCCATTTAATACTATTGTTTAGAGGTGTTGCTTGTCTTTTTATTAAATGTGTATATATTTCTTTGGTTGTTTTGTGCAATACTTCTTCATTACCTTTTATTGCCTTGATGCATGCTGTATGAAATTGTGATTGATTTCTACCCATATAATGTGCAGTGCTGTTATCAATTGCTATTTAAATGTCCTATTCTGATTCCTAAGTAATAATGTGTGAATGTATTTTCTGATCTTTTTTTAATGGCTTGTCCTATAAATTTTATTCTGAGTGCTTTTATTTTTGTTTGTATGTCCTGCAAGTTTATTCCTCCATTTAGCTTAGTTGTATTAGTGTTGTATGTTTGATATTGTGTAATGTTCCTTGGAATATGTATTTTGTTATGTGTGAGTTAATTTCTTTTAAAATTATTGGTGGGGGTTCCCATATTGTTCCTGTATATATTGTTTTGGGGATGACATATCTATCTATATATATAATTCTCTTCATGGGACCATGCCAGGCAAGTAAGCAGCAAAAATATATGCAACCGAGCATGACGAATGACCCTCGCTCGGGTCAACTAAACACAGTTAACGGTTGGCAAGCGAAGGTAGTGGAGGGGTGGGGCATGTCTTGAGAGCAGCAATGTTTTTTACATTCACTTTCGAAGTTCCTGCATAGTGTGTATGTATTTCGTAGTATATTGGTTATTACATCCGCCTAACATGCGGAAGGTCTTAGGTTCAAGCCCAAGTGGCAACATATGTTTTTTTTTAATTTTTAAAAATGTCAATGCCTATTCTTTTCCCCCCTTTCTTAGCAAACATAAACACCGCTTCGCATGTCACGGAAAAAAGCTTTGTTCAATGTTATATCAATTCCTTCACCAGGTACCTGTCTGTTTCTATTGGTCGCATATTTCGTTCATGGACGAAGTTGTTGCTCTCCAACTTGGCTTCATGGCTGTAATATTTGCTTATATATTGTGGCGATGTCCTAAATACTTACCAGAAATGCTTCGGTGGTCCCCCATCGTTCACCCGCGTTGTTCCCATTTGTTCGTGCTACTGTTTGTGTCCGTTCTCCCCCTCCCTTTTTTTCTTGCACTATCTATGAGCAAGTCTGCGGCGTATGCTACGCCGCGGGGCGTCTAGTTATATATAATTCTCTTCATGGGATCATGCGAGGCAAGCAAGCTGCAAGTATGTTCAACCGAGCATGACGAATGACCCTCGCTCGGGTCAACTAAACACAGTTAACGGTTGGCAAGCGAAGGTAGTGGAGGGGTGGGGCATGTCTTGAGACAGCAATGTTTTTTACATTCACTTTCGAAGTTCCTGCACAGTGTGTATGTATTTCGTAGTATATTGGTTATTACATCCGCCTAACATGCGGAAGGTCTTAGGTTCAAGCCCAAGTGGCAACATATGTTTTTTTTAATTTTTAAAAATGTCAATGCCTATTCTTTTCCCCCCTTTCTTAGCAAACATAAACACCGCTTCGCATGTCACGGAAAAAAGCTTTGTTCAATGTTATATCAATTCCTTCACCAGGTACCTGTCTGTTTCTATTGGTCGCATATTTCGTTCATGGACGAAGTTGTTGCTCTCCAACTTGGCTTCATGGCTGTAATATTTGTTTATATATTGTGGCGATGTCCTAAATACTTACCAGAAATGCTTCGGTGGTCCCCCATCGTTCACCTCCGTTGTTCCCATTTGTTCGTGCTACTGTTTGTGTCCGTTCTCCCCCTCCCTTTTTTTCTTGCACTATCTATGAGCAAGTCTGCGGCGTATGCTACGCCGCGGGGCGTCTAGTGTGTTTATAATTGTGCTCCTTCCAAAAATTGTATGTGTGGTGTATTTGTATCTGTCAATAATTTGTTTAATTGATTGTTCAATATTCCTCCATATTTCAGTGTTTGTCTGTGTCTGATTATTGGAATAAAAGATCCCATAAATTCTAAGACTCTCCTTCCTAATTATGCCTAAGGGGAAATCTAGTCTATCTTGCCACCAACATATCCCCATAATTTCAGATTTGTTTACATTAATCCTGGACCCACTACCTTTTCCAAAATCTTGAAAAATTGAAATTATTTTGTGAATTGACCTATCATTTGTGGGGAAAAATACCGTGTCATCTGCATAAGCAATCACTTTAATATCTCTGGCTCCAGGGATCCCTATTCCTGTAATGTTTTTCTCCATTCTGATTTTCTCTAGAAGTGGTTCAAAGGATAGAATATATAGATAAGGGGATAAAGGACACCCTTGTCTAACTGATCTTTTAATTGCAATGTTTTTTGAAATTATATTATTTATTATCAGATTGCTGATAGGCGTTCTGTATAGAATTTTAACCCAATTACAAAAATACTCCCCTAATTTATTGTGTTGTAATATCTTGTGAAGGTATGCATGGTCTACCCTGTCAAAGGCTTTTTCCTGGTCTAGTGATAATATGCATGTTTGAATTTGTTTTTCACTTGTATATTGAATAATGTCTCTGATTAAATGATTGTGGTTGTTGATGTCCCTGCCTTTAATGCTGCATTGTTGATTGACATGAATGAGAGTATTTAAATGTGGTTTTAGTTTATTGGCTAATGTTTTAGTAAGAATTTTATAATCTGTGTTGAGTAATGATATGGGCCTGTAATTTTTAAGTTGTGTTTTGTCTGTGTCTTTCTTTGGTAGAAGTGTGATGTATGAAGTGTTCATTGAATTTGGTAGCTCCATGTTGTTGTAAGCTTCTTCTAAAGTTGCATGTAATATTGGGCCCAGTGTTGTAAAAAAGAAGTTGTAAAACTCTGTTGTTAGTCCATCTGGTCCAGGTGTTTTGTTTTTATTCATGTTGTGTAGTGTCACTTTCATGTCCTGTAGAGTAAATGGTTTGTTCATTTCCTTTGTTTGATCATCCTGCAGTGCTTTTGTAATTTTTGTGTACTGAACCTGTATATTTGCATCAGTTTGTTCAGTTGCAAAAAGTTGTGTATAGTATTTTTCAAAAGTTTCTACAATCTCTTTGTTGTCAGTTTGTGTTGTTCCTTCTGTGTCTATTATTTGTCTTATCTGTCTGCTTTTTTGTATGTTTTGTTCTATTGTTAAGAACTGCTTAGTAGGTGCTTCTGTGTAGTTTGTGGGTAATCTACTTCTAACTTGGGCACCATTGTATTTATGCTGTTGAATTGTTTCTAATTCTTCCTCTAATTCTTGTATGGCATGATTTGTTGGGTCGTTGTAGTTTTCTATTGATATTAGTACTTTTAGTTCATCTTCTCGTTTTCGGATTTGACTGTGTAGCTGAGTTGCAATATTTTGTGTGATGTGTTTAATTGTAGATTTTAAAAGTTCCCAGTGTTGGCCTATATTTGTAGTTGGTAGTATGCTGTATTGTTGAATTATTTTATTAATGATGTCTGTGTAGTGGTTGTTTTCTAAAAGTGCATTGTTAAATTTCCAATGAGGGGATTTTTTAATGATATTGATCTTTGTAGTATTGATTGTAATTTTTACCCCTTTGTGATCTGTAAAGTTTAATGTTTCTTTAACATGTTTTGCTTCATTAATTGTGTCTGATTTTGGAATGTAAAATCTATCTAATCTTGACTGAGTATTGAAAATATTATTCTTAAATGTTGTTTCTTTTCCTTCTTTATGAAGTGTTCTGTATGCGTCTACTAATGTATATGTATTTGTTATGTATTGTAACACTTCTATCCCCGTTGTTACTTCTACTATTTTTCCTTTCCTATTGGGGTTGGTTGTATCTAGAGGGCTTGTGATATAATTAAAATCTCCTCCTAAAATAATCTTTCCTCTCTTAAATAAATATTTCAAATTTTGAACTAGTGTATTGTAAAACAAAGGTTTTTCTTTGTGCTTTGCTGGAGCGTATATGTTTACAAGTGTGTAATTATCTTTCTTGTCTGTAATATTAAGCGTGACCATTCTTCCTTCGTTATCCCTGTCTTTATGTGTTATTTCCCATCTATCAGATGTCTGTACTATTCCCACTCCTTTAAATCTACCAAAGCTAAAGTAACTGTTTTTCATTCCTAAGGCCTTTGTATACATATGGGCATCGTGTTCTGTGGTTATATTTGTCTCCTGTAAAAAAATAAAATCAATGTTGTGTTTTTTTACTAGGTTAATTATGTGATGCTCCTTTTTGTTACAAGTCTTAACATTGAGGGAAAAAAGTGTAAGCTGTGTAGTCTCTGTATCTGATGTGACTGTGTTTCCGGACCCTTTGTTGAGTTCAAATGATTTTATTTGGTTTGAGCGAGGTACACTTGATCTTATTTTCATCTCGTTTTCCTATTGTATGAGGAACGTAGTTGTCCATGATATTATTAGTTGAAAATATTTTTAAATTTTAAATTTACAATCAATGTCTAAATGTTTATTGACTTTCGTCCGTTGACTCGTCCTGGGGTAACCAGTCATACTTAAAATATTTTGTCTCATCCTCCTCAGAGTCGTCATCATAATGTCTTTTATTTGCGCTCCACGTCTTCTGTTGTGGTTCACACGTAAGGGGAGGGCTACCCCTTGAAACAGCGTCGGCATATGACAGTTTCATTGGGGAATTTCCTTTTGATTGAACCACTGTTGATTCGGGTTCTATCCTCTTGTTATTCTTTTTATTACGTTGTATCTGCCAGCCGTCTTCCATTTCAGTCGACACATGTATGGCACTGATGGCCTCTTCCAGAACTATTGTGGGCTCCGGCAAAGCCCCTGTCGCTGAACCTCCAGCAAGGACAGCGCCGGGATCAGTCACTGGGACCGCATTGGGGACCACAACAGGAGCCTCCAAAGGGACTGCCACCGGGTTTGTCTCTGGGACAACAAATTTGTTAATGTTTTCCCTCACCACATCTCCTGGCTCCTCCACTGGGACACCTACTTGATTTATTTTTTCCTTCGCTACTGGGGTTCTTTTTACACATCTGCTTGTCCAATGATCCTGTGAACCACACAGGAAGCAGGCCTGTTTTCTCCCAGGAACTAGAAGCAGTATTCTCTTATCTTTTATTATTCCACACTCTAAATATATATAATGTGGAACAATTGTTTCCTTTTCCCGGTCTGTACATAACCGTCCATCTGTCAGCTCTACCTTTGTGAGGGTATGCCTCTACTTTGTCTTTGCTCAAAAAGGAGAGCATTTCCTCCACTCCCTCCTTTGGTAAGGTTGGAGGGACCCAGTGAACAATTACCTTCCTTTTTTCTCTCCCCAAATGTTCAATATGGATACGTTTTTGTTCACCAGCCTGGAATGTCTTACAGTGAACACTTTCGAAGTGCTTAACTTCCGCCTCTTCTCCGAGTTTGCAGAACCATTTAAGTGGTTCCTCAAACTGGTAGAGGGCAACAATCTCTCTCCAATTAATTCCTAGTTCTTTAATGAAAACAGCCTACGATCTCAGCTGCTGTGATTTGGTATGCTTCTTTTCCTGAGATTGTCAAGGCTAATGTGTTTGGGTGGTGTGCACTAGCCAGTGATACACCTTTAACTATTACCTTCTGTTTAATCATTTTGAATTACTTACAAACAAATGAAAAATTCACTTATAAATCCTTGAATTGTCACAAACACAAGTTAATTCAAGAAATACGCTATAAAATTTTTATGAATCAACAACATTTGCATTTCTAGTTGGGACGCCTAAACATAACGTAATGTCCATAGCAATAGCTATTGAAGCATATACATTAAACTAAATAAATAAAGTGCAAAGTTTTCTAATTTGAATTTAACACGATTTTTAAATATATTTTGTCAATTAAACTTTCATATCGAATAGGTACAGCAAAGTTAAATTTATAGAAAAATTAATGTAACAAAAGATAATAAAAATAGTATCTTAAATTTTAAAATAGAATTTAATAACATTTTTGAAATATACATAATAATAATCCTCAAGAAGTTTACTCAAAATTTCATATTAGTGTATCAGTAAAATGTGCTTTTTTAGTGGGGCGATGACAGGAAATACTTCGGCATAAAAACAATGTTATTTTCCTGTATGCAAGAACAAACACATACAAATTCTGGTTATGCCAGACTGGAATTGGAAGTGGAATGGGTAGTCTTATAAAACAAGGAAAGCCAACACTCTATAAACATTAATCATTATTTCTCCTTATTTTATTTTTCCTAAACTTTTTTGTAGAGTATAAACACACATTTACACGCTCATTTACAAGATCAAATAGCTCTTTATTATCCAGTTTAATAAAAGGATATCGTTATGGGTTGAATTCCTTTTCTCCCAATATGATTCCATACTTCATTGTGATAATAAATCCCATTATGATCTCGTTGGATATTGGGTTCCCACTTATGATGTAATTCCTCTCCGATGTGATCCCATTGCATATCCTATTGCAAAATCCTGCTCTTGGACGCATCCCTTTACCAACTATTAACTTGTAGCATCATGAAACGCTATGATTTGTAGAATCGTTTAAGCCAAGGCGATCCCATACTTCGATCTTATAACATACCCCGATATGATTCGAAAAAGATTTCAATTTTGCTCACCGAATCATATTCCATATTTCGGTTTTGATTTATTTTACCCTAATATGATTGAATTGCATTATAGGATCCCGTTCCATGTGATATCCTATTCTAGTTTCCTTCACCTTATCTCGTTCAATACCCTTATTGATCGTATTATATAAGTATCTATGCCAAATATGGCTAGGTTTCATCAACACAAAGTAGCTTTAACTATTAGTCTGCATCTTCATCTGTGTTTCGACAAGTAGCTTCGACTATAATATAATAATTACCCTCAATTATCCCGTCGTAACGCTGAGGGACATCACTCTACTTTTTTTAATATATAGACTTAAAAATCATAATCAATTTGGTTTCCAGATTAACATTAAACACCCTTTACACTATCATCAACATACATAATTGCCCATAGTAAATGTAATGCTTCTTGGATGTAATGCTGTTAGGTTAAATAGTGCGCACCAAAAGTTACTGCACCAAATATAACTCTTTTCGAACGTTCCGCATAAAATTGTTCAATAGGATAATAAATGAATCAAATAAAAATAAATGAAAATTCTGTATTTCGGATTACGTTACTTTTTTAATTTGATGTGTATTTATTTTGAAAACTTCCGTCATTTTTGACGGGTGATACGCTAATATTGATAAATGAACAATTTCATGCGGCCGTTCGAAAAGAGTTATTTTTTGGTGCAGTAATTTGGTGCGCTGCTTTCTAAAAATTTTCGCTCGTAAAAATATATTATATGACGTCATTTTTAGCTCATATTTTAATTTTGGAAAATGGAATAATGTAAAAAGAGATTTTAGGATTGTTAATTATAAAATACCTTGTGTACATTTCAGGAAAATTTCGTATTTATCATACAAAGATAAGTTACTTGGGCTTTTGAAAAAGGTGGGCGCCGCAGGCACCACGGTGCCGTAGCACAACCTAATACGAATAATAAGAGTATATATATTTATTTATAGTCTGAAAAAAATGATTTTAAGATAAAAATGAGGCCCAGTAAAATACATTAATAATTATTGGCGATATTTGAAAAATCAAATTAAAAATTGTCTAGAATATTATAGATATTAAATCCTGTGATGTTTACCAAACTGAAAATCGGTCAGAAAAACAATCCAAATAAAATCAGTTATAAATTACAGAGACCTAATGGAAAATGAAATCAAAGAAGTTTCTAGAAAATGAAAAGGTACGCCCATGTCATTGAAATAATAGAGCAAAGTTTTCAATGCAAAGTTTTACTTACAAATGGGTTAATACTTCAAAACTTTTCCCATTAAAACTGACTGAAATATAACAGAGATTCGTCTAAAATGAAAATTTAAAATTTTCTATAATATTTGAGATAAATATTAAATAAAGGTAAATAATATGACTACTATTAAATTCACAGCTTCATAAACAATCAGCTAAAAGTTTGAAAATTTGTCTTGTTAAAATATGTGAAATAATAAAGGAGATCATTGAAATAATAAAGGTGATCATGATAGACAGTGGCGTAGCTAGAACTTTTGCCGCCCGGGGCGGTCTCCAATTTGCCGCCCTTTTTAGAGGCCGTCCATAAATGACGTCACGCACCTGGGGGGGGGAGGGAGTCACATACGTTTGTGACGATGTGTAACGAGGGGGGGGGGTGTTTAAGAAATGTGACATCACGTCAACACGCGCAACTTTAAATAAATTCCCACTCAAATATTTGATTACTGACCCTTTAAACTTTAAATAATGACGTTTATGTAAAACGCGTGTTACGATATTAGAATGCAGCGTTACACTAGAAACATACGTTAATGGCAAAAAAATAATTTGAAACATGCTCATTTTCAAACAGAAAATACGGCTTTTATTTGAAGGGAGGGGGGTGTCAAAGCTTTGTGACGACGGTCGATCAAGTTACCAATCAGCCAAAATAGCGTGCTTCATTTATGGACGGCCACTTAGTCAATTATATTATGGTTTTTAAAAATTAATAAAGATGAATAATTTATTGTAATTGAAACGAAGTAAAGGTGGTGAACATGTTTACCATTGCATGCCATATTTATGTAATCAGTAATAAAAGAAGCCGCATAAGATTATATACCTATAAATACACATTTATAAAAATACTTTTTTAAAGGCCACAAGAAAGTTACTGAGGTCGCATGTCCACCCTCCCCCCCCCATGAGACAAAACATATTCCAAATTTACACACCCCACCAAAAAAAAACATTACCAAATACTACTCTTATATTTTGTATTTATCAATAAATGTTGTATTTTTATAAACAAAGAAATCGTATACATTAGCAGTGGCGTAACAACGGCTTGGCATTGGGGCAGTTGCCAAGGGCGCCGGCCTGCGCCAGTTCGAAAGGGCGTCGCTAAATCTCTCATTTTTAAATTTTAATTAAATAAAAGGCGCAAAAATTAAATTCGACAAAGGCATCAAAAACCCAGTTACGCCTCTGTACATTAGTATGTAAACATATTTATACATTTACTTTCCTAACTTTCATAATAGAAAAATCGTGTATTATGCTATCAAAATTAAAATTATTTGTAATATCTTGTTCTATGGACAGTATTGCAATATTTTGTTGTCTTAAAACGCTCATTGTGGAACAAAGATAATTATTTTATCAACTTCAGTTTGGAAAAGCTCCTTTCACAACTAGCGAGACTTATAGCAATAGTTGAAAAAATTCATAGCAAAATTAAATTGTTGGGTACAGAATTTTCCAATCTATACTGTTGAATAAATTTTACTTGACCAAGGGTGCCTTTTCCCTCGTTTTTCGAATACTCATATTTTTCTCCTTTTAACTAGGCGTCCAGTTGATATCTCCATCTCTTCACAAATTGTTTGGCTCATATAACATCATTTTGTATTAGCACATCTCTTTGTTCCATGCAATGGCTTTGCATTAATTTAAAAATGACGGTTTCCTATAAATTGAGATAACACAATAGAGAAAAAGATTGCATTGAATTGAGTAAAATTCCAGCATCTGATCTCGTTTTCCTAGTTTTATTAACAGAGAAATTTGAATATTTACTTATTAGTGTCATAAATCTTATTATTTTACCATAAAATATACGAATTCCAATTATTTACACATTAATTCAATTGGTAGGCGTAACATGCTTAATGAATAACCGTATCTATATATATATAATTCTCTTCGTGGTCGGACCCTGCGAGGCAACAAGAAGCTGCATGTGCAACAGATACTAATTTTAGAAAGCAGCGCACCAAATTACTGCACCAATGCATCAAAAGGTGTGCAAATTAAATATGCGCTGTAAAAAAAAATTATACATGACGTCATTGTTTTCGCTGATATTTTTAATTTGGAAAAGGGAAAATGTAAAAAGTTAAAAAGTTATAAAATACTTTGTGTGCATTTCAGAAAGTTTAATATTTGGTATTGATCAAACAAGGACAAGTTAGTTGGGCTTTTGAAAAAGGTCGGCGCCGTAGGCGCCCTAAAAAAATGCATTAAAGGGGTAAAAGAACTCTCCATGAGCAAGACTGCGGCGTATTCTACGCCGCGGGGCATCTAGTTTTAATGAAAAACACAAATTATTTGTGCTACTTTAATGCAATAAAAACAAAATAAATAAAAATTTTAATAACTTACCTTACAATAATTTACTGAAAACTGAAACAGTAATATAAATTACTACTTGCAAGTTAAATACAATATTTGATCCACCATGCCTTGTAGGTGCTTGTTCGCGCATCATTCTGCGAATGTCGAAATTTCACGTAAAAACTGTCAACGATGGCGATATTAATAGCACACTTTATTCGGCCAAGCGGTGATGTGTTTTTGGTAAATTTATGATATAAAAAAACAGGGTATTAGTAGGCCTGACAAGACGTAACACAACAGCGAACGTTTCGGCAAAGAGCCTTCCTCAACGGACAAATAGTACACACATGAAAAGAAAAACACGGAATAATAATAGAAAAAACACTTAGCTGCGGTGAAATCCAAGCAGTCCAGTAGGGATAAAGAAAGAAGAGAAAAGTAAGAGCTTATATAGGAAAGGATAGGGTGGGTGTGGCCAATCAATCAGCTTGTCAGTGCGAACACAACATTGATCCCGTGTGGTGTAAGAGTCCCATACTCGTGGATTAGTCTATTCTCCAGACTGACCCGCCGGGTGTGTTTGTACAGGACACCAAGGCGGTGACAGACATGTCATCGACGCCCATGTGGTCACGTCCATTGAAGTGTCGGGAGACAGGACATTGTTTGTCTTGTTTAATGGCACGTACATGTTCAGCTAGGCGGCACGAGAGCAACCTCCCCGTCTCACCAATGTACTTCAAAGGACAGCGCTTACACACAATGATGTAGACCACATTGCGGCTGGTACAAAGATAGCCATTCCTAATCTTGAATACCCCCTTAGGGAAGACAATCTGGTCCGTCTGGATAACAAAGGGACATGTCTTGCAGCGATTACGACCACATGGCTTGGTGCCCAGATGGGAGGACGGAATAAGCAGACGGCTACGAACCAATAGGTCTCGCAGATTTTTGTCCCTCCTGAATACAATGAGGGGTGGGGTGGAAAAAAATGTTGTTTGTCTCAGGGTCCGCAAGGAGGATGGTGCGGTTTTTCAAAAATATTTCCTTGGCTCTGACGTTGTGGGGATGGTATGTGAGTACCAATTTGCTCCTTTCATTACTATCACTGGAGCGTGATACAAAGGCGTCAGCACGAGTGAAGTTTTTAACCCCCTGAAGTGCAGATTGAAGTATAGCTTCAGGGTAAGACCTTTGTCTAAAAAACTCCACCATTTCCAACGCCTTTTCCAAAAAGTCCTCATTAGATTGACACAACCTACGGAGGCGAAGAAGTTGTGAAAAGGGAATAGAATCCTTACAGGATTTGGGATGAGACGAGGGATAGAGTAGGTAAGAGTGGCTGTCCGTAGGTTTGAAGTAGGCCGAAGTGAGGAGGCAGTTTTTCTGGAGAGTTACAGTAATGTCCAGGAAATTAACCGATAGTTCGGAAATCGTGTGAGTGAACTTAATGGAGGGGTGGAAAGAATCAACAAAGTAGATGAACGTGTCAAGTTCACTCCTTTCCATATGAGTTACCCCAATGCCGTCATCAATATATCTCTTATAGAATTCGGGGAGGCGACCAGTGTATTCTTTTTCCACTCTGTGCTCGAAATGGCCCATGAACAAGCAAGCATAGCTTGGTCCCATTTTAGTCCCCATGGCGACCCCACTGATTTGGTCAAAGAACTGGCCATTGAACTCAAACGAGTTGAGGGTTAGGACCAATTCAGCCAACCGTAGTAAGGCGTGTGTAGGTATACTGGGGTGAGGTTGTCTGTCCAAAAAGTATTGCACAGCCAGAAGACCATCGTTGTGGGGAATGGATGTATAGAGGGAACATACATCAAGGAGGAACAGATAGTGCTTTTCGTTTGGATTGATGCTCAGAGAGTCGAATGTCCGTAAGGCATGGTTGGTGTCCTTAATGTACGTAGGGAGGGATGCCACTATCGGTTGGAAGATACCATCCAAGAATTGCCCAAACAATGTGTTTTTATTTGCATCTAAATATTTCTAAACTCGTTTTTTTTTAACGTTGAACTAATTGCAACGTATATAAAGAAATTCATTGAAGCATTACTTTGGATTATAAGTTGTGTGATTGCTCTTTTAAAAAAAAGTAAATAAAGATAGCCCCAGTCCGGATTTATTTGTAAATAAGCATCAAGACAGGCATAAGGAATTAAAATGGAAAATGCCAAACAAAAACAAATAATTAAATACATTTTTTATAGATTTCATTTATTTCACACGGTTGTTTCTCGATTTTGACAGATTACGTAATTTCTTACTCGTCTTAATAAGTCGGGTTATTGTTAAAAGTGCACAAAAGTGTGGTAACCATTGTTACAGTAGATCCAGCAGTGGCTAAAAATATAAATTAATGATATAGATCCACCACTCGTTATCTGTTAGGGCTTCGTGTCCATTAGGGGCATCCACCAATCATCGTCTGCGATTCCTCCCAGGGCATAGACCACCTACGAGAGACCTCCAGGCGTCTCTATCCTGGGCAAGCTTCTCCAGGGTCTTCCATTCATGGCCAATTATCTTGATATCTGCCTCCAATTCTCGGCGCCAAGTGTTTCTTGGAAGGCCTCTTTTCCACTTACCTTGTGGGTTCCATTTCAGGGTTTGCCTTGTTGTGTTAGAAGCAAGTTTTCTTAGTGTATGACCAATTACCTCTACCGCTTCTTAAGAATCTCTTCCTCAATTGGCTTCTGTTTTGTCCGCTGCCACAGTTCCCGGTTGCTGATTTTGTCTTGCCAGTGAATTCTGGCAATCCTTTTTAGGCAATTGTTGCTAAAGGAGTGGATTCTGGTCAGGTTTACAGCTGTTGTTCTCCAGGTCTCGTTATCTAACTATTATTTTCTCTCCTTTAAAATAAACCAAGTTTCGTTGATGTTCTTAAATCCTTCATGTATGTAATAATGAGCATATTAAGGACTGTATAGAAAAGCTACAAATGTAAACACAAATATTAAACACCTTTCATTCTAATTGGACTAACAAGTCGTGTTGCGTGAAATCGAAAACAAACAGCAATCATTCTCTCCACATATATAACAGCAACTATACGGGAATTGTGTATATTGATATATATGTACTTTAAAATCCAATATGATGTTTTTATTATTTAAGCGACGCTATAAAATTTGGTATTGGTATAAAATGATTGATTTGAAACGTATTTTAAAATATGACTTATGATATGGACATCAGCTATGACTATTGGTGATCAATTGTTCTAAATTATTGAATTCGTTTAACTTGAGTGTTCTTATATACATTGTTAAAAATTATTATAGTTTGTTATCTGATTTAGTAAAAGATAATACTTTTTTTGGACATGCATATATGTCTCCAAGATCCCTCTAGTTAACGGCTCAGCCGCAATGGGGTTTATTTGACAAGAATAAACAGCAACATTAAAATGAATTATTGGCCTTAAAGTTATATGATGAAAGTTCAAACTCTCATAGGGTCCAACCAGGTTTTATGATGGATTAGCAACTTGATAAAAAACTACATGCATTCACTATCTCCCAAATTATACATAACATTTCAATGTTAATTTGTTTTTATAAATGTCAACCAAATCGATCAAGATTAGCGCATTTTATCATATTTTTGATTTTATAGTTTTAACTTAATTGTACTTAAATATGCCTTTAAAAATAAAAATAAAATACACTCACACCAAAAATGAATTTCAAATGGTTTAATATTTTAACCTGCTAGAACGTTAAATCAATGAGAGCCCTGAGCTCGTTTCTCAATCTGGTGGTGATAGGAGACAATGACACCCGAAGTGTGCTGCTTATGTCCAGTTTATTATTGTTATTCCGCTGTGACTTTAATCCAGAAGACTGGAAACGCTGTTTTCTCGAACGTAATTTAAAGGCCGCCGCCAATGTCAATCTCGATTAGTTGAACTTTTTCTTGCAAAGACATGCAAGATTTTCCTGGTTTGTTGACAAATGGGTTACGTATCCATTCCCTACCAGTTCGTGGGTCTTTAGTTGGTGGGAAGTAGCGCTCAAACTCTTTTAAAACCAATGACAGTTGATAGTGCACGAACTGGAACAATGAATGCTCAGGTTCAGTCTCGTATATAATGCCCGCTAATGTTTGAAAAATATGTTCAAGCACCACCCCCACAACTCCAGTTTGACTTTAAACGCAGCTACTTTGTCTGCCAACATGAAAACAGTTGTCATTTTCCCTTTGAAGGAACCGATTTAGTTTATTGAGCTGGCTGAATATGTCATACAGGTAGGCAAGTGTTCCTACACATACCTTGTCGCTGAAATGTGCTTCCAGCGGTGACTTCTTTTAAGAGAAATCCTAGCGATTGCTCTCATAAATCAAGTACTCTGGTTAACGTTTTTCCTCTGGATAACAATCTTATTTCTGTGTAAAAAAGAAGGCATCTGTGCGTTGAGCAAATCTCCTCTCAAAGCAACTCAAACAGGCGTGAGTTAAGGGCGTGTTTTTGATGTGGTTAAAAACTTTAATAACATAATTTAATACACTTTTTAATTCAAGAGACTTTTTTTCGGTTTGCAATTTTCATTGTGAATGATACAATTCGTAGATTCATTTTCAGCTAAAAAAAAACGCGCACAACAAGAAAGCGCCAAAATAAGAGCGCCGAAATAAGAGCACAGATAAGAGATCGCTGACTTAAGAGGGCAGAAATTGATTGTAGGCGGTTGTCCGATCTGCGCTAATGTGTCATTTATGTTCTCTTGACGGGGTGCTGCGAAAACTGGTTATCCGCTATTGCCTCTAGTTTGGAAGACGCATAATCCAGAGAGACAAATACTACTGTAGATATAATTTAAATACTTTAATGTTTCTTTGACGGCCCGGTACCATATGTTCCACGGCCCAGTACCCATCCGCGGCTCAGGGAATGGGGACAACTACTCTAAAAAAATTCGTTTTAAATTGCAAAAATTTTATGCGCTAACAAACAACAAAAGAATGCTAACTTAAGAATTTCAAACCCAGCATTCGGATTATTCTTTAAAAACAGTTCCTTTGGTGCTTTGCCGATCTCTCTGTCCGCTGAGGAAGGCTCTTTTTTGAAACGTTCGCTGTTGTGTTACGTCTTGTCAGGGCTACTAATACCCTGTTTTTTATATTATAAATGTACCGATCTCTCTGAACTAGCTGCGACCTTAGAATGACATTTTACTAGTTGTACTTGCATGGATCGTGTCATAACTATAGTAACAAGAAAAAGAAAAATAATATATATTTCGATTGTCATTTAAAGCAAACCGTTAACTGAACAGCAAGACCCGACTTAATTCACTAATACATCTCCGCGGCTCTTCTGATAGCTGCATACCAGCAAGCTGACAGCATGATGTGAATTATGTGATGAATCAAAAGGGCATGTAAAACGTACATAGTACTTGGGGTACTTTTAGATGGATTTTAGTATAAATATTTCAATGAATATAAAAATTGGAAACTATTTATTGAGTATGTCTATTATAGCTATCAAAATTGACATCCAGTGCGTTGATTCAAAATCTACTTGAAAAATTTAATTTTAATGTGTGCTACAAAAACCTCTATTACCTCATACATCTGAAATTAATAAATGGAGAGATGTTGTCTTACTGAAAATTTAAAGATATATGTAAGACATGAAATAAATATATCTTTTAAAGATTTAATGTGTAAACGCGTTAGCATAAATTTATAACTTATTGAAATCATTTAAGGTTTCATATTTAAACAAGTAATAAAAATTCAAATGAGTATTTAAACGCAAATTCCAAAATAGAATTTCCGACTTTTTTAATCAAGGGAAATCATTCTAGATTACATTAAAAATCATTTCAAATCATTAACTCTGAGTTTTCTTCTCCCACATTGTTCAAAAATATTATAAGCTATCAATTGGCGTTTGTTTCGACCCGATAGATGTTATGGTTCGCGAGAATTTGACAAAATACCGATAATTGTTCGTTCTTTTTTTATTGTTTCAGGAAATCCAGTAAACCATTTCGGGAATTTGCTTTGCCCGTGCACATCCTAGGGACCTCCTTAACATATTTGCTAAAATTCCGAACCCTCTATCTGGTATGGTTCAGGAGTAGTTGCTTGTGCAAACTCGAACAGACAGGACTGCCTTTTCAAATATATAAACGTAATTTGTCCCATGGTGAAATTGCTTTAAAAATGAGCGTATGAAAAAAAGACGCTCACTTTTTTATAGATTACTTGTTTTTGCAGAGAAATAACTAGTAATTTATGTCAAGGGTGTTGTATATACATTTAAAAACTGACAAACAAATTAAATTGGCAATTTTACTTAAAGTTTACAAAATCTTTAAAATGTTCATTTGCAATATAATTACAAAAATAGACGAATTGTAAGTTATTATGCTTGTTATATTATTATAATAGACATTACCATTTAACAATAAGAAGAATGTAAAATTAAAAAGCTAACTCACTTTGTTGAAATCAATCATGAATTATGCACTATCTATATGGGATCCATCTACCAAAGAAATCATTGATAAACTATAACAAATTTTTAAAACAATTTTCCAGATTAATTACTGGAGAATATTCAAAACTGACATGAATAACAACATTTGTTAAATCAATAACCCTTTAAACATTAGGGGAGGTTTAAAATAGCAATTTCGACATAAAAACTTTGGAGGGTGACATCTTCGAACTTGTCCTGGATGCCAAAGCGGCGCTTCAGGAGCGACCTCTCCGGAGGGGGGGGGAGCTGTTAGTTCATTTTTGGGGAGGGGCGGGATAGCTGAGGGGTTTTTTCCGGGGAGACACATGAAGAGCACTAGGCTCGGGGCTACTGACTTCTGACCCATGACGAGCACTAGGCTCGGGGCTACTGACTTCTTACCCACGAAGAGCACTAGGCTCGGGGCTACTGACTTCTGTCCACATATTAGTAATAATACATGATTATAATTACATCTAATTATAACATGGAAATACAAGACAAAGTAACCTAATACAACCCTAAAATATACATAGGGATAAAAGCAAATTTCCTATTTCGTCTATATATTTTATTGAGGTAGTAATTTAAATGACACAACTTGTGGTTACGTATAACTATTTCTCTTTCGGAAAGCTTTTTTTAAAAAAATGTTTAATGGAAAGAGAGGAATTAGATAATTATAGGTGTTAAAAGTATTGTTAGAAATTAATTCGTTTTGATGGCAAGTTTTATTTTGAATAAACTGAAAGCGACGGGTGGTAAATTATTGCATTGTTTGGGAGCAAAGGATACTGAACATTTACTTAATACGTGACTGAACTTTTACTTAATACGTGACTGAACTTTTACTTAATACGTGACTTGATAACTTGTAAAGGGCCATAACTGACGAAAACGTGAAGGAGAATTTCAGTATTATTAGACGGAAATGATCATTCGGAGATATCTCCGTATAACGCTTAAAATTCGCATGATTCGTGAAGCTCATTGGTCTCAGGGTTAGTGCATATGATCACTGAACTATAAGTGTCAGATGGTGTTTCGATTTTCGATTGGGTCATTTTTTCCACTACTTTAGATTTTTTATTTCAATTACTTTCAAAGATCTTTAATATGTAATTATGAGGTTAGGATTAGGGATTTGAATTAGTAGTATGCTAAGGTAGTTTTTGTTATGAACAGTTGGAAACTCCGCGAAGCTTAGTTTAGGCCTAGGCTTAGACATAGGCCTTGGCCTTAGCCTTAGGCTACTACTACTAATACTAGTACTAACGGCTATGGACTTTTCCCACTTGTGACGATGAAGATTGATTAAATTTATTTTAAAATCATTAATCTTTTTAAAATAAATTTTAATATTACTTATAAGCAGTTACTGTTTTTCAATCTTCATCGTCGTAAGTGGGAGAAGTCCATAGCCGGCATAGCCATAGTGACCATACTTCCATGTCCATAATCCATAGCCATCTAAATCTAGTTGCGTTTGCGAAAGTTTTAACAAAAATAATAAAAAAATATTTTTTTTGGGTGGTCGGATAAAAAAAAACAAGTACCAAGTAGAAAATTATTATCAGTCAGCCGAACATAATTCAAAAAGTTGATAATATAGGATAATAGGGAGTTTCAAAATGTATTCACGTTACTGTTACAGCTGGTGGACTGGTCTTCAGATGAAAATTTGTATTTATTTTTTTTTCTGAAAGGTTAAAAACTAAAATGAAGTAATTATTAGTAAAATATCACTTAAAAGACGTATAGTTATAGTATATACCTACTAAATCAAACGTAAATATATCAACATTATAATATTACAATATTTTATGATAAATGACTAGTCCTTGTGTTACTATTATGGGGCTATAACTAATAAAATCAATTTAACATTCTTATAGTTACAAATCACTTAGAGCACACAAGACTAAGCACAACTATTTATTTTGATTTTTAAAAAAAAATAAGCTATAATAGCTACATATATACTCATATACACTAAATACTAACTTAGAACGAGGTAAAAATACGGACATTTTTTTATATATTTTTTTAAAAGAAATATCTGTATAATGCCGGGTGATATTGGGAGATGTCTCCGTATAACGCCTCCCTTATTAGATTGTCGGAGAAGAAAATATGACAGAACGGAGTTTGTAGTCAATACTTGATTGTACTGGTAACCTATGAGGTAGTGGAGCCATTATCTTTCTTTATTTTACCTTAATAAAAAGCATTGAATCTGAAAGTGTACTGCTTTTTGTTTTTAGATTCATATCGTTTCAATAGCCCTAAAGTTAGAGGGTCGCTGTGGCAAATGTGACAGAGAACAGAAAAACACATTCGTTTTTGTATGCTTTTATCATCATTTTATATATGATACACTAATCCTGACGAAAGTAAATGAACAATATTTTTTTTAGTTTAAGAGGCTAATTAATTTACTAAATCTATCACGCTTTAAACATTTTCAATTAAAATTAAAATCAACATATAATGTTTCGGATATGTCAAATAGAGGTAGAGCTTTCCATTAAAGGTTCATAAATATTTATCCCATAGGACGCGATTTACACGCATTTAAAGTCGCAAAAATATTTAACAAGTTCTGTGAATGGTTAACCTCTATAAAATACACAACTAAAAAATATATATATATATAAAAACAATAAATATCATTTTCGTTTAATGGAAAATGCATGTTTAGACGTTCCCTCAGTACAAATGGAAAAACATGTTTTAAAATGAAAATTCTGGACACTACAGGTTTGACAATTTGAGGTGATTGGGAAAATATCAATCACAGTTCGCTAGTCTAATAATTCTTATAACAGACTTATTTTTTTAGTTGATATAAAAATAATTTAAAAAGGACATGAAAAAAATCACCAATCAAAGTTTAATAATAATAGATAATATAATAATTTTAGATAATTCGTTAGTAGCAATAAGATTAAAATAACTTCAAACCTCTATTTGAATATTTAATTTATTCATTGCGGTGTTTATTTTTTAAAAAAAACGATACATAAAATGATCACTGGCGAATTTTCTCAAGCATCGCGTCTTACTTTGAATTCAAAATAGAGTGTAGCAACTAGAAGTGTAGAAATTACAAATAATCGTACATATAATTCTGAGAGACATCAGCAAAAAATGATAAAGTAGAGCGTTTTGAAACGACCTTGTTTAGGAGGACACGTGATAAGGCGTTATTTTTGACGTTGATTACCGGGCAAATTGAAATAAATAGATCAATCATGTCACTCAAAAACACGGTGACCAATAATAAACATGTGTGTGCAAGTAGAATCATTTTAACCGCTAAATCGGAACTTTGTCAAAACATCTCTACATAATGAATAGTAATTTATTTTTACTAAAGAATTCAATGCTAGTTTAAAGAAAATAATGAGCGAAAAACTATTGGTTTTTGCGTTTTACAATTGAATTTTCAACATCAAGTACCTTGATATCAAATGACATTGTATAATTACCTTAAAAAGAAAATGTGTCCAAATTGGTTTATGAAATGCCATAGAAAACCGCGAACGTTCAAAATAATTTTATCACGACCTTATCGATAAACATAGAAAATTGCCAGGGAATGAAGCGATGTAGTAAATTTTCTCAATTGTTAAGTTAAACGGTTTTGTTGGAGAGCTCCCTAAAAATTGTATTTAAATTGTATTTTTATAAATTATCTATAATCAATGGCGAAAACTCTAGTGTCTAATTTTAAATGATGTTCGTACTAGGCAAACAGAGATAGAGGAAAACGAGAGATTGAGTTAAGAGACGAAAGAGATACACTTACATATATGAATATTAAAATTTAATAAACATATAATAAATCGCCCATATCTTATAAGAATGAAATGTGTTTATCACACGAAATTTACTTAAGCTTTCACGATATAATTTTATTACCATCAGGATCGTCATTTATTCTGGCACTAATGCTCAGTTATTTTCTACAATTTTATTGAACGTTACCTAGCAGCTGTATTTCTCTCTGATCCGCATCGATCCATCTTATTCTACGTCAGCCGATAAGCCTACTGATTCCATGTCTCCGTCTGCATTCTGTCTTAGATGACACACAGATTGGAAAACATTCCAGATTTACTGAGTATTGAAGTCTGACTTTAAAACTTTTCGTTCAGACAGCCTCTCAACTGGGTTGGTATATTCTTTAGAACTTGTCCCTCCCATGTATTCAACATACATTTGGCTTAACTGATAAGGGACTAATTCTCACTTCCATAGTTCAAGTCTGGCCTCATAATGCTTTTTTTTTATTCCTTGAGATTTTTTTCTTCCTCAATAGCTTTCCTTCAGTCTGAACTCAACCAATAAACTCTAAATATATTTTCTTTAATCTTGGTCATTATTTGCATTCTTTTCATTTATGGTCGTATATGCAAAGTAGTCAATATGTCATATTGTGTGAGTTAATTTTAGACTTTTCACCGTTATCGATATATTAAGTTATTTGAATATTTAGTTTACAAGTTTACAACAAGAAATTTAACCCCACCCCCCTTTTCCCCCCAAATTTAAAAAAAAATAATTTGTTTTTGTTTTTTAAAAGTTGCCTATAGAACTTAAGTAACATTTAGAATTGTTATTTGGGCCATTAAATATATATATATATATATATAAATCAAAGTATGTGTGTGTGGGTGTGTGTGTGTGTGTGTGTGTGCGCGCGCGCACATGTCCTTTATAGCTGACTAAACCATTCACCCGATCGTCATGAAACTTTTCGAGACTGTTGAGTATGCTCCCGGGATGGTAACTGGCTACTTTTTTTCAAAATTAACACTCATGGGGCGCGGGTGGGCCCATAATGTCATATTTTGCTTATACGAGCTATATAAAAATTAGTTTAAGCGTTATCTACTGAGTAAATGAATAGATCTTAACCAAACTTTGTATACAAAAACTTGGAAGCCCATATTATAATACTATAGGGCAATTAACTCCTAATGGCCACTCCTTCGGGGCTGGGGGCCCAAAATACCTTTTTACTTAAACTTTTAAGATTTTATTCCTCAATTCAATTATTAAAAAACTTGACAAATAATGGTAAATGTATCAACTATTATCCATATTGAAATGAACAGGTTTCTGAACTTCATATCTTGTCCTGAATGGGCCCAGGGGCCCTTAATTTCGTTTTTTGCTAATATGAGCTATATAAATATTAGTTTATGCGTTAGCTACTTAGTAAATGAATAGATCTTCACCAAACTTTGTATACAAAAACTTGTAGCCCATATTAAAATGCTATAGGGGCACTGAACTTCTAATGCCAATATCTTCGGGACCGGGGGCCCCAAATGTCTTTTTTTTCGTATATGTTTAAGATATTTTTCCAATTCAATTTTTAAAGATCTTGAGAAATATATCCACAATAAAACTGAATTAAAATGAACAGGATTTTTAAGTTGACCTCTTGCACCGAATGGGCCGGGGGCCCGTTAATGTCATTTTCCCATTATATTAGCTATATAAAAAGTAGTTTAAGTGTTAGATAATAAGAAAATAACTGGATTTTGACCAAACATAGTATAAAAACTTAAGAGCCTATATTACTATAGTGCACTAAACTCCTAATGTCCATTCCCTCGGAGCTGGGGGACCCCAAATATCTTTTTACTGAACTTAAATAATTGTATTCCCTATTCAATTTTACACGATATTGAGGAATATAGCTTAAGTACAATGGCAATAAAAAAACTATATTATCACTCATTTTGGGGCCGGGGCCCTTAATATCGTTCCTTCTTTTGTACGCTATTTAATTATTAATTTATTTATCCGTTTGCTATGAAATTTGGAATTTTTTCAACTCTTCAGCAAAGGTTTCTGCATAATTATTTTTAAACATAACACTCATTGGTTTCTTTAAATTTATTCATTTTTACTGAGATCGTTGCAACGCACGACGGGTCTTCTAGTAATATATAAAAACTTCTGACAAGATCCATCGATTTATTTAGTAGACCTTGTTTAAAATATCTTTGGGTCAGAAATGTTTGTGGGAACAATGCGCAATAACTTCTTAAAGTTCCCTGGAGCTCGGATGAATACAATATTTATACAGCTTACATTTTTTTAAAAATGACATTAAAAGCACCAAGGCTATAATTAATGTACGATATAAATTCCCAAAACATGTTAATTTCATCTGGATCATGATTGAAATGCGCGTCAATATTTGTTAAGATTTTTTAAAAATCGTATGGGAAATAAAGCTTCAAATATAAAAAAAATATGGCTATGTCTATTGGTAATCGAGTACCAATAGCTCTCCACAAGCTATTTGTAGCTGACTACCAATAGCTTTTGGTAGTCAACCAAGCATATAAAAGCAACACTTAACAGCTAATGATATAACTTTTTAAAATTCACCAATTGTATCAAACTTCGTTGGGCTCATGGTTGTGAGTTGGACTGGTGAACTGAATGAATCAGAGCAAGCAGGGACTCGACTTTCAGTTGCGCCTATTTGTCGTTTTGTTTTTCTTTCAAAATTTGTTTCAATGATCTATAATTATTACTAGTCTTATATTAGCTTGCTTTGTAAGTTTAATCGGAACCGTCCGGCCGTCCGTCCAACTATTTGTTTATAATTTTTTCACGTGCCCAGTTGACGCCGACCGTCACTGTTCACACCCCCTACCGTCCCTGCGCCCAGGGGGAGATAAAAACCAGGGGAAATAATTCTGTTTCAGTCTGTAAATGTCGCGTTTGAACATAATAACTACTTTTAGTTATGTCTCATATATAATGGATTTATAGTCAAAAGGTAAGCTGGCTTTGCACTTACTGTAAAATGCGTAGACTAAAAAGTAGAAAATTAATGCATATTTAATATAAGACTCGTTTTTTAAAAGTGTTTTTAAGGTTAATTATTATTTTATTTCTGAGGTTAGGTTTAGTGTTTAGAGCAACGGCGGCCAAACTGCGGCTCGCGAGGCGCATGCGGCTCTTCTGTATTCACATTGCGGCTCTCATACAACAATGAAAGATAAGTTACAAGAATTTCTAGAAGTCTTCCAAGCAAGGTTTAATGACCCAGAGTGCTCAATGCGACTCTCAACAATTTTTAAATACACTTTAAAATAAATTTTTAAATTGCTCTCAGTTACTACAGGTCTTGCCATTCCTGGTTTAGAGTATGCTAAAGTAGAAAACTATAAAACTGTAATACACATTGGGAGTTTCAATATTTATACAAGTTACCACTGGTGACAGGTGCTTTACTATTTACTATTTATATTACTATTACACTATCAAATCATATGGGCATTATGGTAAAGGGGGTCTAAGTTTTTGTGACAAATAGGAGAGGGGGTACAAATCGGCAAAAATTGCGTGACGTCAATTATGGACGACACCATTATACTAATACTATATTTTATGATAAATGACTAAAATAAACCAAAACCTTGGACAAAAACTATAAAAATCATTTTATCATTCTTATAATTACAATTAAATTAGAGCTGACAAGACAAATCACAACTATTTTTGAAAAAAAAATATCAACACAAAATTTAAAAAACAAAAGCTATAATAACTAGTTAATAACTACGTAAAAATAAAAAACAAAACCCAACCAAAGACCAATGCCAACAGTTAATAATACTAATACGAGTTTTTAGTCAATAATATTCAACATCAAACTCAGAATATTACTTACTATTAGTTTTATTAACCATTTAATAATAGCGGAGTACCAATAGCCGACAGCTCCGGAAGTGGCTATTAGTACTCAAGTACCAATAGCTCTCTACAACAGTGCTTCTCAAAGTGGTGGTCCGCGGACTGGTGCCGGTCTGTCGGCCATCCGCCGCCGGTCCGCAGAAATTATCAAAAAAGGACAGAACAAAATTGTCAGTTCAGGGAAAATAAGGCACTGGTCCCTGGTGCGATTGAAAAAATTCCTGTCGGTCACCCATACTAAAAAGTTTGAGAAGCACTGCTCTACAACCTATTGGTAGCTGACTACCAATAGCCGCAGCCGAAAAATAAATATTTGGACCCCGGCCCCAAAGTAATTGACATCATGAGTTTAATATGAGTTTAGGGCTTTAATATGGAGGATCAGATTTTTATATAATAAATTTGGTCAAGATCCAAACATATACTCAGTAGCAACTGTTAAAATAACCATTATAAAACTCATGTTAGAAAAAAATGACATTTTTGGCCTCTGGCCCCTTTTAAGTGCGAATTAAACAGTTTTAATGCCATAGATTTTTGTGGTAACGTACAAAACAACTTCCTTAAGTTTCATGGCGGTCGGATGAATACAATAATATGTATACAGATTACATAATAAAAATGACATTAAGGACCCCGTGCCCAATTGGTGTTAGATTTAAAGTTTTAAAAAAACCTGTTTTCTTTGGTTGTTAGGCCCTATACAAAACAAAAGATGCATATTCTAGTACAGGTCTCACCAAGGCATGGTAGCATTTTAGTTATAGATTCTTAATACATTTGTAAAAATTCTCTTTATAAAGCCTAAAGTTTTGTTTGATTTTTTACATACTCCAGTGACATGGGGATTCCATGATAGTTTCTCATTTATTATTACTCCTAGTAGTTTGTATCTTTACCTTGGATTAGTTAGATTCACTTACGTCGTCACGACTGCTATCGTCAACAACAAAACAACTCGCAAGTCATAGAATAAATAAAGGTTAATGACACGATGTCGGTAGATATTTGCCATCTTATAAATTGATCGTTTGGAAAATTTAGGAACATCTATGAATTAAAGAGCTGAAATTCTATAAACATGTGGCTGTAGTCTAACACGTGAAAACTTATGGATTCTTAATAATAGCAAAACTAACATTTTTTCTCTGTTAGTACTTTTTTTGGATTCTGATTTGGCGTGTGATTGTTTTATATCCACCCACATGACTTATAACTGAACACACATTTTCAACGAATGTAATTTTTTTTTAAAAATTCTTATGATAATGTGTGGCTAAGCAAAATAATGAAACTGACCTTAATAAAAAAAATTCTAAAAACAATCAAAACAATTATAAAATATAGAAAGCTTTCAGTAGTATGTGTGTTTGGCTGTGTGGCGGTATGAAGTTTGTCGCTCTATTATTGCATGACATTATGCATTATAGAAAACTTCTTTAACTCTTTTTATCTTTTTCTCACACGTGCTTCAGCATGAATCAATTAAAATTCCAAGTTGATATTTATTAATTTCTCTCTTTAATTTGGAGTTACATTTCTGCAATGACATCTACAATCACCCCCGAGGGCTTATATTTGACAGTCTCTTTGTTTCTACTCTTAGACAGTTGCCCACGAAACCATCGACTTCTTCCAACTGTCGTGAACGTTGTGAAGATTCTGTTCCACGTGGGTGTCCATCCCTGATTTTACAACCTGAAGGTAAAGTTATTTACCATTTTATTTTAGTTTTTTATTTTTATAATAATATTTTATAAATGTATTAATAAAATGTATTAATATATTTAATAAACAACAGTCTGACTGTTATATAATTGTTTTATAAGTAATTTATGTTAAAACAATGAGTAATTTTATAGATCCAAACATCACTGGTTAGTTAGTCAGCAACTTATTAAATAAGTGGATACACTTATATCATCACGACCAATATCATCTACAACTAAATAACTTGCAAGTCAAAGAAGAAATTAAAGTTAATGAGAATAATTCCTATGCATTCTTCGTCTCTAAATTGATCAATTAAACAGATTATAACGTCGATAAAATAAAAAGCTTAATTACAATAATCATGTACCTTTGTTTCAATACGTAGAAAATAATGGATTCTTAAAGTTAACAAGTGTAACCCTTTTTGTTTATTTTGCTTCTTGTCTTAATTACGGTATTGCTTCTACCCAGTACACATTTATTCTCAAAAGACATAACTGAACATTTCGTTGATTGTATTGATTTACTAACACCATTTAAATTGTAGTTAATAATTTCATAGAAATGAATATTACGTTATAGTCTTTTTTCTAACGAATTGCAATTACACATATAGAGTTGCACATTAGCTAAAAGAACATATACACTAACAAACAGCTCTTAAACCCACAAACATAACTTTATTATTTACTAGAAAAATACCCGCACTTCGTAGTGGGAGTGTGCGGACCCTTTATCCAAGTATTAGTTGCTGGTTATTACAATTTTTATTTGCCAATGTTAAATTTCAGATTCATCTATTTAGTTAAAATCTTATGAGAAACAGAGATATGCCATTTTACCCCGTGAGTTGTTTTCACTTAATGCAGTTCTTTTTAACATAACCTTGCTATTTAAAAGATATAATTTATTAAATAATGATCCTTGCCGACCATAACAACTAAATTTAAAATTTAATTCCCAATTGTACAAAATTAACATAACTTATAGGTTTTCCGAAAGAGCTCTACCAACCTCGTCACTCAAAAATTTAATATATAATTACGAAACTGCATCGTATCACAATTGTAAGTTATATAATATTTTTAACCACGTCTATGAGATAAAGAACATGTGGCACTGTTCCTTTAAAAGGCAAAAGCTAAGTGACCTATAGCGTAAATAAACAAAATTATAAATGTACTTTCTAAAATACTTTTAAAACAAAAAAACCGGTCGTATTAAAATGATATCAAAAAAATGTGCACACCATATTTAGACAATATAGAAAGCTGGCCGCATAAAATAAAGTCTTGTTATAAAGTAGATGTACTGGACAAAAATAACTCCTCATTTTGACGTATTCATAATTGTTTTAACAGGGAAATAATATTTAACATTTTTTATGTCTCTATATTTTACGATTTATATTTACGGTTTATAAGCAATGTTTATAATTTCAAAAAGAAATCTTTTTTTTTGTTCCCTTTTTCGGATAAGGCATCATATTTTGTAACTTATATTCAATGCACACACACACACACACCAGATTTTATATCTGTAAATTAAAATAAAAATGAAAAAAAAAGATTCAACCGTCTGTTCATAAGTGCATCTTAAAAATGATTAAAAGGCAATTTTAGAATGGCCTATGCTATTCTGAATACAAAGGGAATGAACATAAAAACATATTCAATTCGCAATTAATATTAATTAAGCGTTTTCAAAATCACTTCATTAAATTTAGTCAAGTTTTGTTAATAAATTTAGTATCGAAAGTTTATAATGTATAGTGTATATAAAGCTTAAGTAAACTGTTCTAAAGTGTAAGTTTATTTGACATAGGCCATCACTTTCAACATAAAATAAACTCGCTACATCTATGGTTTTTAATTAAATGTCGAGCTATGAATTAAATTTTTAAAAATCCAAATATTATTCATTGCATGTAAAATATTAATACAATGCATCGTGAAAATAATTGAAATAAAATAATTTAACCGCATATGTAATATATAAAGCTCAGTTGATAATTTTATGTTTGTTTGTTTGTATCCATTAAAAAAAGGCCACTGCTTTTTGACATTTTTCCAAAAGATCTCTGCCACTATCGTCTCTAAAAAAGCTCTTATATATTTACGACACTGCATCGTAAAACAATTTGCAACAGCGTCTATGAGATAAAGATAATAAAGATAAATAAAGAAATTAGGCTATATTCCTAATTTAAAAAAAAACAAACAAAACAAATCAATGTTATGTTAAAAACGCATGTGAAACCATGACAATAATTGATTTTAAAAATGACCTATGTTAATCCATCATCAAAGGAATGAACGTAACATATTAGATTCGCAATACAAAATAATTAAGCGTTTTCAGGTTCACTTTATTTAGTTTAATCTACTTATGTTAATAGGTCCGGTATCCTAAATTTAAATAATTTGAAAAACAATACTGACACAATTATTACATAAATAGGTTTTTATTAAATGTCGAGTTATGGAACAGAAAATAATTAAAACAAATTCGCAATTAAATTTAAACGTGTAAACAATTAAATCTAATGCATCGTGTGGCAGTTGTAATTAAATATGTTTACGTGTTTATCTAATATATAGAAATTAACAGTAAAGAAAATGACAATTATTTGTACTACACAGCTCAAATTATGAAGCGTTCACGAAAATGTGCGCACCGTAATTAGACATTATAATATTTTTTTGAATGCGCACCGCTGAAAATAAAGTAATGGGGAAAAAAACCGTCACCAAAAGTAACTCGCTTTGAACGGCATTTGAACGTCCGCGTAAATTTGTTCAATACAGAAATGAGGTTAAAATTTTTTATTCTTTGTCTCTGCATTTTCTAATTATTTAATTTACGGCATTCGGGCAAAAGGGACAATTACAAAAACTAACTTAAAACCACCTTCAGAGTAAAAGGAACCGTCCTGCCAAATTTGGTCCCCGTCCGTCATTTGGTTTTTCCGTGATTGTCTAACAGAAAGTCGAAAAGTGAAACATACAAACATACAAAGATACAAACACCAACTGAGCTTTATATATTAGATTAACGCATATACTTCTTTTGTTTTGATACACATTAAAATAAGCACATACCGGTATAATGTTTCTTGGATGCATTTTGTTAGCTGCCTCCGTATAAAATAAAATTCTATCCTAACGCTATATTTATCTATGAAAATAAAAAAGTGCTCGATTATAACACCTATTATAATAAAAGAGAGTTCAACTGTTGATGTTACTTGGGTATACGCAACTCCTCTCACAGTAGATATTTCTTTAGGTTAGTCCATTGTCAATAATGTGTGTATGCATACAGAGTGTTAAAGCCAATTTATGTAATATATTTGTAATAATTGATTTTGTCTTTAAAATCGACCATAAAGTTACACATAAGTTCCAAACATAATAATAAAAATGTATTAACCAGTATGTATTGTAATATCAATTAATGAATATAGGCAAAGTTATATTTAAACGTATATCGTTATTTTTAACAGAAAAATTAAATGTTAAAATGCCGTAAGTGTAGCGTATGTGACAATATGCCGAAACCAAACTGATTAAATTATGTTAAAATGTGAGCTGCAGAAACCTGAGTTAACGTTTTCACATGAGAACATCACATAGCCATACTAACTGATACGTCTGAAAGGCTAAATCGCAGCAATGACTCGAACTTCAGACACACAGCACAGCCCCTTAAGAGTTCGTTCACTTGTTGACTTCTAGTCCCACGGTAGACCTAACCAGGAGTTACGACATGAAGGAAGTGCTACATTCAAACAGTAGTGTACGCCCCAGGGCAAATCATACTCCTTGAAAAATATGCAATAAAAGTAAATAAATACACGTATTATACGCAGATGTGCAACCATAACCATAAATTATTAGTTTTATTTATTCTAATGTCAAGAACTTGCATAAGTGAATGATAATGTGAAAGTGATTAAATGGATAGCTCAAGTTAAAACCGAATGACAAAACGGAAGAACTTTATTTATTTTTTTGAAATCACCTTTTCTTCAGTTGCGATAGACGTTTGCATCATGGTGTAGGATTATTGGTCACTTTATTTCACACAATACGTCTATAATTTCTTGATCTCTCACATTTCCTCATGCTTACACTGCAATCCGTCTCATGATCTCAAAGCGCCAGTACTTAACAGGTAGCAAGCACACCGACAATCATTGTCTGTGCTCTAGTCATTATTTTTCTGGAGATACACTTCATTTTTATTTTTCTTAGAAACGTGCTGAAAATTCGAGGAAATGAATTTCTATTTTTTTTTGGTTGCTAAAAACAAGCATATTATAAGCTAAATTTACACACTTAATATTACTACTATAAAGTCCTTTAAAAACTGAATTCAAAATACATATTTTCAAAGTTTTACTCTCTGGACTGACAATATGCCATTATGTTGACCGACAAGCGATTTTCATGTATACCTTCCATATATTTTTAATTATATATAATATCAATTGATATGAATTAAGAACGTTCTTTAAAAAAAAAAAAAAAAAAAAAATAAAAAAAAAAAAAAAAAAAAAAAAAAAAAAAAAAAAAAAAAAAAAAAAAAAAAAAAAAAAATAAAAAAAAAAAAAAAAAAAAAAAAAAAAAAAAAAAATAAAAAAAAAAAAAAAAAAAAAAAAAAAAAAAAAAAATATATAAAATATAAAAAAAAAAAAATAAAATAAAATAAAATAAAATATATATAAAATAAAAAAAAATAAAATAAAATATATATATAATATAATATATAATATATAAAAATAAAATAAAAATATAAAAAAAAATATAATAAAATAATATAATATATATATAATATAAAAATAAAATAAAATAAAAAAAAAAAAATATAATATAATAATATAAAAATATAAAATAAAAAAGAGAAAAGAAAACACCAAAATAAAACAAAAACACTCAAGATCCCGCAACCCCCCACACCCCACCCACACACACCCTAACCCCCGCCCCTTCACCGCCCCACCCCCACGTCCCGCACGGTACACGCCCCCCGCAGCTCGGCCCGACCCCCTCCCACGACGCCCACGCGCACACCCCGCCCCCACCGCCCCGCACGCCCCGCCCTCGCCCCTCCCCCCCCGCCCCCACCCCGCAGCCCTCCCCCCCCACCCCGCGCACGCGCCCCCCCGCGCACGCTCGCACGCGCACCCCACTCGCACTCCCCCCCCCCACGCGCACGCGCGCGCGCCCCCCCACACACACCCCACCCCACACACACCGCACCCCACACACACGCACCCCGCACACGCCCCACCCCACACACACACCCCCCCACACACGCGCGCGCCCCACCCCTCCCCCGCGCGCGCACCCCGCCCCACTCCCCACACCCCCCCACGCGCGCGCACCCCGCCCCACACGCGCCCCCCCCCACACACACCCCACACGCACCCCCCCCCCGCACACACACGCACACCCACGCCCCACACCCCACCCCGCCCCGCCACACACACCCCCCCCACGCCCCACACACCCCACACACACCCCGCCGCCCCACGCACACGCCCCCACCCCACACACACCCCGCACGCGCCCCCCCACACGCACACGCACAGAAGAAGAATATAAAAATAAGAGAATAGAAAAAGAGAAGATAATAAAAAAAATAGAGAATATAAAA
>CALYLW010002730.1:0-32528 GCA_944989445.1 Ampullaceana balthica | reverse complement strand
CCAGTGGCGGATTCAGCTATAGGGCAGGGGGGGCGGCTTGCCCCCCCGCGCCCCTGTTGGGTCTAAAATGGCGCCCCCCTAAAGACGCCCTCGATGAACACCAAAAAGGTGTCACAAGAGCAGAAAAAATTATTTCTAAACACGAAACTTATAATCAACACCAAACTCCTTGCTAAATATCGTATATCAATTGATGAAACGGTAATATCTGGTTTAAATCAATCACTCGCATCTGAATTATAGGCGACAATTGATAATGAAGTTAAGCCTGCACAATTATTTTCTTTAATTATTGAATCAACCATTGATATATCTAGAGTTGATCAGATGTCAGTTTCTTTACATTCAGTTTTAAAATCAGGACATGTTGTGGAAAGATTTATAGGCTTTTATACTTTGGTAAACATCGGCTGGATAACGAATAGTGCATGCGCTAGTCTCACAAGCTGAGGGGCGTGGCATCTAGCCCACGTTAAAGCCACAATAAAAATAAATAAAGGTAAAAAAAGATTTTCAAAAACCACGTTTTTATAAGTGTACTAAAAAGAAGAAAATAATTTAAAACTTATAAATTCAAGTTCATGTACTTTGATTTAATATGACTAAAAACTTGGGGCGGGTTTTTGGTATAAAAGTTAAAGAGAGATCTATAAGTGAGAGAATGAGTGAAATGCATATGTAAAACCTCATAAGTGCCCTCGTAAATAAAAAATGCTCCCGCATTTGCTGAGAAGATTTTAACGGAAATAAAAAAGTGAAACATTGATTTCACACTCTGTCGAGGACACGCATACTCTGGAATTAAGAGTGGCCTTTAAACTCAGATAAAGAAACTTTCACCCAATTATTGTGCCCATGTTTTGAATTTGGTTACTATCGAAGCAATGTCTGTAAACAGTGGTATACAGTTGTTTTTTGGCGCAGATTTAAGGTTGTATGCATTCCTTACGTCTAGTTTACCACGTCTACATACTCTTAAAGAATACAAGAAATCTCAATATGAATCAACAGTAGATACTCTGAAACGAATTTCTGATACAAGATGTGCAAGCCGTAAGTATGCAGTTCATGCAGTTGTTGGATCATTCTCTGCTATTCTAGCCACACTTGATTCAGGGGAATCAACAGAATAGAAAGGAAGTGTCAGAGCAGAAGCTATGGGAATATCTGTTTTAATAACAAAATATTCTTTTGTTTTTCTGATGCTATTTGTACAAAAGTTATCTTCATGTTATCAAACTACTTGCAACGCCTTTGCAAAACAGTTGATCGAAGTTGGAAAAAATAAGTTTGTTGATATGAGAAGCGATGACGCTTTTGAAATGCTGAATGTAGATGTCAAATCATTTATTAACGAAAATGGTTCCAAACTATGTAGATGTTAAAACAGAATTTAAAGAAAAGCGAATTGAAAAAAAGAAAAGTATGGCAGGCAAACTTAGCAGAGATAAAATGGCTGATGATCCAACTACACGCTTTAAATCTGAAACGTACTTCACTATCATGGATA
The DNA here is from genome assembly GCA_944989445.1 of Ampullaceana balthica. Lineage (NCBI taxonomy): Eukaryota > Metazoa > Mollusca > Gastropoda > Lymnaeidae > Ampullaceana > Ampullaceana balthica. The sequence continues at coordinate 31,018 of CALYLW010002730.1, read as the reverse complement.
AACTTGTAACACAAATAGATGATCGATATAATGACTTTCGGAGCACAGTTACTTATTTCTATGGTATTGATCCATCACAAATGTCGGAGGAAAATAAAGATTCTTTTCAAAGTTTATGCAAAATTTACAAACACGACATTAACCTTGAAGAAGCAATCGTAGAATATAAGATTTGTATGCATTAACGCAGCTACCCTTTCCTCTTAAACTAAAACTTAAAAAGGTTCAGCCATTCTAGACTGAAAAACTAATGGCATCAGGTCTCCCTAATTTGTCAATACTCTATAAAATTTACATGACTCTTCCTGTTAGCAGTGCTACTGCTTAAAGATGTTTCAGTACATTGAAACTCATCAAAAATTATTTGCGCTCAACAATGACAAACGAACGCCTGTCTGAATCGGCATTAATTTCAATTGAACGTGATCTAGCTGAGAACGTTGACTTTGAATCAACGATAAATCGTTTTGCTTAAATAAAATCACGTAGAAAGCAATTTATATAGGGCTGAGGTCTCTATCTTATCGTATCTTATCTGTTACTGACGCTCCTTCTATACAGAAGAATATTGCGTCATATGCTTATCCATGGTTTGTATTTAGTCCTGCATTCTTATTAGAGTATTGAATGTTTTTTTTAAAGAACTTACAATCATTGTTTATGTAAAGTTCATAGATTTTCCCAAAGTTTGATGCTCAAACTTCCAGTGATAAATTATTTTTTTAAAAATTCTGAAGTAAATTGTTTAGTTTATTTATAAGTATAATATTATTGGCACTCTTTGTGTATGTGTTACTAATCCTGACCAATCCACTCAACCAAAATCTCTGTGTTTTTCATTATTCATAGCATCAGATTACCTGGACTTAAACTGAACTATTTTGTCAGATAAAATTCCCATTTCATTCTTTCAGATAGAAAACTATTACAAGAACTAAAAACAGTAGCGCTTAAAATTTTGTTAGTAAAAATAAGTTGTTCTCTTTGGAACTAAGTTCATAATTTACTGTCATCTTTTTATCCTACATATGATATATGCATATAATACGTATATGATAAATGATTTCTTTAATTACTTAGGCCTTTTATTAATGATTAACATTTTTTAAAATACATTATATTTTATTTGCATTTGTGACCTATTACTCTCCTGAATATAAAGCAATTGTTTGTATATTGAAGAGATTCATTGCAATGGTTTGATGTAAACAAAAATAATATTAAATACATGTAAATGTAATGTACTTTGAATGATCAACACAGCATTTATTATTTAACACTTAGTTATTTGTTTGAGTTACTGTCAGTGCTATTCATGGCAAGCTGAACAAACTGATGAGTCATCTTGCAGATAGTACAACAAACTATTGGAGGCCTATAAACTATAAAAAATTTAATAAAATTATACCTCATTATCAAAAAATTTTAGAAGTTTCATTTAGCACAAAGACTATAAACTTATTATGCTGAGTTTTCTATGTTAAAGTCTGCTAGGATATTCAGCAATTGAAAGTGAACACAAAGGATTATGAGAAATTTAGATTTCGTCACAAATAACAGCTCCCAAATTAACTACCATTTTCATAAATTCAATTGATTAACCATATCTACGTAAGACTAGATGTTTCTTTTTGTCTAGCAAGTTGCCATAGGGAAACTCTGAAAATGTATGTAACATAAACAACACATTTTAGATTTCATATTTGAGACTGCAGCAGTCTGTTAAGGTGAAAACTTATTAAAGTAAATCTCACATTTAAAGTGAGCAGAAACGTTTTTAACATAAAATATAGCAATAAGAGTGAATCTCATATCAAATTTCTAATCTTCATTGCAGAACCAGCAATTTAGACAAATGAATTTTATTTCAGTACCTATAAATATTTGCACTAAGTGCATGAATAAAAAAAAATTTTTGCGGCGCCCCTTGAAATTCTCCTCGCCCCCCCACGAAGACAAACCTAAATCCGCCACTGAAGATACCCCGACAGCTTTAAACAATGAACGCCCATGTAAGACTGTACAAAAAATATAGTAACGGTAAGAATATCCGTAAGAAAAACACTAATTTGATTGGTTGTATGGCAGTTACGCCACAGACGTCTGCAAGTCACTTACATTTTTTAATGTTCATTTTCTTTAAAATATTAAATTATAACAATCATATCATTTAAAACTTTCTGATTAATAATCCCAGTTAATTGGTATCCAAACCAGTGGCGTAGCTATGGGAGGAGGAGGGGTCCAAATTCGAAAGTCCCCCCGTGCCCCAACTTGAGGTATTTATTTACATTAAATATTACGCCACCGTCATGTATGCAGGGCCCCCAGAAGGGACCAAGCCCTTCGGGCTCAAAAATCACTACAAATCTGTAGCTACTCCCCTTATCCAAACGTATTTTAACAACCTTCATCCACCTCATTGCCAAAACTATTCCTAATTCTTCCTCTGATTTGTCCATAACTTCTCTCCACAAAGTTTTAAAAAAAATATTTCTGGCATTCTACGCCCAAACTCACACCCATCGTCAAAACTTGCCCTTCTTCTCCCATCGTCAAAACTTGCCCTTCTCCTCCCATCGTCAAAACGTGCCCTTCTCCTCCCATCGTCAAAACGTGCCCTTCTCCTCCCATCGTCTAAACTTGCCCTTCTCCTCCCATCGTCAAAACGTGCCCTTCTCCTCCCATCGTCAAAACTTGCCCTTCTCCTCCCATCGTCAAAACTTGCCCTTCTCCTCCCATCGTCAAAACTTGCCCTTCTCCTCCCATCGTCAAAACTTGCCCTTCTCCTCCCATCGTCAAAACTTGGGCTTCTCCTCCCATCGTCAAAACTTGGGCTTCTCCTCCCATCGTCAAAACTTGGGCTTCTCCTACCATCGCCCTGTTCCTCTCCTGACGATCGAGTGTTGGCTGTAACATTAACTGGCTGCTAGTCGATTGTCGGTCAGCCTGTGTCATCACTCACCTGGCCATCGCAACACCACTCCAATCAATTAAAGGGATACATGTTTCTATAACAACATTGGAATCAAAGAATCGAAACAACCACACACCAGAGGCCGCAATGTCACTGTCCAAATGGTATTTTGGGGGAAATAGTATCATTTTTTAAAGACTGTGTAATTCAATTTTTTTAAAAAAAAATAGTATCATTTTTTAAAGACTGTGTGATTCAATTTTTAAAAAAATAATTAAATACAGAAGAAAAGGTTGGGTTTGAAGGATGTATTTGACGATTTTCTTAGTCTAAAAAATATTTGAGAAGATCTCTCTGTGTACAGTCTTTATCAGTGCTTCTCAAAGTTGTGGTTCGCGGACAGGTGCCGGTCCGTGGGTCATCCGCCGCCTGTCCGCAGAAGTTATCAAGAAAGATCAGAAAATATCATTATAGTCCTCCATATGCAATCAATACTACTTACCCTATAGAATATGTCAATTTTTCGAAAATAAGCATATAAAAGGAAATAATAAAATGAAATAAATTACATTTCGCTACCACTTCAGTACAGGTAAAATAGAGTGCCGGTCCCTGGAGGAATGGAAAAATAATCTTGCCGGTCCACCATATTAAAAAGTTTGAGAAGCACTGATGTATATGTTCAAAGCCAAATTTCCCCTTGATAACTAGTCAAAGAACAGCATCAGTCGTCCACCCCCACCATCGGTCGTCCACCCCCCCCAATCGGTCTTCCTACCCTACAAACCCCCAACCCCCATGATGACTCCTGGGGCACCATAAAGACAGACTTGTCTGGACGGTACTGTCTACGGTCTACTCTCTCCTTCTGTTGACATTGTCTTTCAACTCATCACCAGCGACAGCCGCACAGCAGGAAGCTCATTCCTTTTACACGCTTTGACCGAAGTTGTAAATCAGACAGGGGTTCTCAAAGAAAACGTTCCTAGGCCATTACAGTGTGTTTAGAACCAAAGGGGTCTTAAAAAACGAAGACTTTTGGACCCGAATCGAAGTGTGGTGTCCAGTTAAATAAATAATTGTTACATGAAATTTTCTGGGCCCACAGGAAAAAAACAAAAAAACAATAACAACTTATAAAGAGGAGCAATTAAATTCTGATACTTTTTAAGTTATTATCCTGTATGATAGTCTGCGGTGAAGAGAGCTGTCAGGTTAGTTAGAAAGAAATTCAACAAGCGAGGACATAGGAAAGCTGAAAAATAGACAATTTTATATCGCCACTTGCAGTTGTTCAAAAGCTGTCAATAATAGTCAGCCTAACCCTAAACTACCAACACAGCACAGCTGTGGCTAATATGTCTTCACTCACCCTAACTCTAACCTATCAACACAACACAGCCATGGCTAATATGTCTTCACTCAACCTAACCCTAAACTACCAACACAAGACAGCTGTGGCTAATATGTCTTCACTCAATCTAACCCTAAAATACCAACACAAGACAGCTGTGGCTAATATGTCTTCACTCAATCTAACCCTAAAATACCAACACAAGACAGCTGTGGCTAATATGTCTTCACTCAATCTAACCCTAAAATACCAACACAAGACAGCTGTGGCTAATATGTCTTCACTCAATCTAACCCTAAACTACCAACACAAGACAGCTGTGGCTAATATGTCTTCACTCAATCTAACCCTAAACTACCAACACAAGACAGCTGTGGCTAATATGTCTTCACTCAATCTAACCCTAAACTACCAACACAAGACAGCTGTGGCTAATATGTCTTCACTCAATCTAACCCTAAAATACCAACACAAGACAGCTGTGGCTAATATGTCTTCACTCAATCTAACCCTAAACTACCAACACAAGACAGCTGTGGCTAATATGTCTTCACTCAATCTAACCCTAAACTACCAACACAAGACAGCTGTGGCTAATATGTCTTCACTCAAACTAACCCTAAACTACCAACACAAGACAGCTGTGGCTAATATGTCTTCACTCAATCTAACCCTAAACTACCAACACAAGACAGCTGTGGCTAATATGTCTTCACTTAATCTAACCCTAAACTACCAACACAAGACAGCTGTGGCTAATATGTCTTCACTCAATCTAACCCTAAAATACCAACACAAGACAGCTGTGGCTAATATATCTTCACTCAATCTAACCCTAAAATACCAACACAAGACAGTTGTGGCTAATATGTCTTCACTCAATCTAACCCTAAACTACCAACACAAGACAGCTGTGGCTAATATGTCTTCACTCAATCTAACCCTAAACTACCAACACAAGACAGCTGTGGCTAATATGTCTTCACTCAATCTAACCCTAAACTACCAACACAAGACAGCTGTGGCTAATATGTCTTCACTCAATCTAACCCTAAACTACCAACACAAGACAGCTGTGGCTAATATGTCTTCACTCAATCTAATCCTAAACTACCAACACAAGACAGCTGTGGCTAATATGTCTTCACTCAATCTAACCCTAAAATACCAACACAAGACAGCTGTGGCTAATATGTCTTCACTCAATCTAACCCTAAAATACCAACACAAGACAGCTGTGGCTAATATGTCTTCACTCAATCTAACCCTAAAATACCAACACAAGACAGCTGTTGCTAATATGTCTTCACTCAATCTAACCCTAAACTACCAACACAAGACAGCTGTGGATAATATGTCTTCACTCAATCTAACCCTAAACTACCAACACAAGACAGCTGTGGCTAATATGTCTTCACTCAATCTAACCCTAAACTACCAACACAAGACAGCTGTGGCTAATATGTCTTCACTCAACCTAACCCTAAACTACAAACACAAGACAGATGTGGCTAATATGTCTTCACTCAATCTAACCCTAAAATACCAACACAAGACAGCTGTGGCTAATATGTCTTCCCTAAATCTAACCCTAAACCACCAACACAAGACAGCTGTGGCTAATATGTCTTCACTCAATCTAACCCTAAACTACCAACACAAGACAGCTGTGGCTAATATGTCTTCACTCAATCTAACCCTAAAATACCAACACAAGACAGCTGTGGATAATATGTCTTCACTCAATCTAACCCTAAAATACCAACACAAGACAGCTGTGGCTAATATGTCTTCACTCAATCTAACCCTTAACCACCAACACAAGACAGCTGTGGCTAATATGTCTTCACTCAATCTAACCCTAAAATACCAACACAAGACAGCTGTGGCTAATATGTCTTCACTCAATCTAACCCTAAAACTACCAACACAAGACAGCTGTGGATAACATGTCTTCACTCAATCTAACCCTAAAACTACCAAGACAAGACAGCTGTGGCTAATATGTCTTCACTCAATCTAACCCTAAACTACCAACACAAGATAGCTGTGGCTAATATGTCTTCACTCAATCTAACCCTAAACTACCAACACAAGACAGCTGTGGCTAAAATGTCTTCACTCAATCTAACCCTAAACTACCAACACAAGATAGCTGTGGCTAATATGTCTTCACTCAATCTAACCCTAAACTACCAACACAAGACAGCTGTGGCTAAAATGTCTTCACTCAATCTAACCCTAAAATACCAACACAAGACAGCTGTGGCTAATATGTCTTCCCTCAATCTAACCCTAAACCACCAACACAAGACAGCTGTGGCTAATATGTCTTCACTCAATCTAACCCTAAACTACCAACACAAGACAGCTGTGGCTAATATGTCTTCACTCAATCTAACCCAAAAATACCAACACAAGACAGCTGTGGATAATATGTCTTCACTCAATCTAACCCTAAAATACCAACACAAGACAGCTGTGGCTAATATGTCTTCATTCAATCTAACCCTAAAATACCAACACAAGACAGCTGTGGCTAATATGTCTTCCCTCAATCTAACCCTAAACCACCAACACAAGACAGCTGTGGCTAATATGTCTTCACTCAATCTAACCCTAAACTACCAACACAAGACAGCTGTGGCTAATATGTCTTCACTCAATCTAACCCTAAAATACCAACACAAGACAGCTGTCGCTAATATGTCTTCACTCAATCTAACCCTAAAATACCAACACAAGACAGCTGTGGCCAATATGTCTTCACTCAATCTAACCCTAAACTACCAACACAAGACAGCTGTGGCTAATATGTCTTCACTCAATCTAACCCTAAACTACCAACACAAGACAGCTGTGGCTAATATGTCTTCACTCAATCTAACCCTAAACTACCAACACAAGACAGCTGTGGCTAATATGTCTTCACTCAATCTAACCCTAAACTACCAACACAAGACAGCTGTGGCTAATATGTCTTCCCTCAATCTAACCCTAAACTACCAACACAAGACAGCTGTGGCTAATATGTCTTCCCTCAATCTAACCCTAAACTACCAACACAAGACAGCTGTGGATAATATGTCTTCACTCAATCTAACCCTAAACTACCAACACAAGACAGCTGTGGCTAATATGTCTTCACTCAATCTAACCCTAAACTACCAACACAAGACAGCTGTGGCTAATATGTCTTCACTCAACCTAACCCTAAACTACCAACACAAGACAGCTGTGGCTAATATGTCTTCACTCAATCTAACCCTAAAATACCAACACAAGACAGCTGTGGCTAATATGTCTTCCCTCAATCTAACCCTAAACCACCAACACAAGACAGCTGTGGCTAATATGTCTTCACTCAACCTAAATCTAACCTATCAACACAAGACAGCCATGGCTAATATGTCTTCACTCAACCTAACCCTAAACTACCAACACAAGACAGCTGTGGCTAATATGTCTTCACTCAACCTAACCCTAAACTACCAACACAAGACAGCTGAGACTAATATGTCTTCACTCAACCTAACCCTAAACTAACAACACAAGACAGCTGTGGCTAATATGTCTTCACTCAATCTAACCCTAAAATACCAACACAAGACAGCTGTGGCTAATATGTCTTCACTCAATCTAACCCTAAAATACCAACACAAGGCAGCTGTGGCTAATATGTCTTCCCTCAATCTAACCCTAAACTACCAACACAAGGCAGCTGTGGCTAATATGTCTTCACTCAATCTAACCCTAAACTACCAACACAAGACAGCTGTGGCTAATATGTCTTCACTCAATCTAACCCTAAACTACCAACACAAGACAGCTGTGGCTAATATGTCTTCACTCAATCTAACCCTAAACTACCAACACAAGACAGCTGTGGCTAATATGTCTTCACTCAATCTAACCCTAAACTACCAACACAAGACAGCTGAGACTAATATGTCTTCACTCAATCTAACCCTAAACTACCAACACAAGACAGCTGAGACTAATATGTCTTCACTCAACCTAACCCTAAACTACCAACACAAGACAGCTGAGACTAATATGTCTTCACTCAATCTAACCCTAAACTACCAACACAAGACAGCTGAGACTAATATATCACCAGCCAGGCTAAGAGACCCCTGGTTTTTAACAATGACGATATTTAGCGAACCTTTCACATCAATTTCCTTAAAGCTTGAGACGGGCCATTGTCTATTTTAAGTAGGAGTGTAACGGATTTCGGCTCAGGTAAAACCAGGAATCCGGACATTTTTACAAATCCGGCTCCGGCTCCAACCAGATTTCACTTCATGAATCCGACCAAATCCAGGTCTTGCAGTATTTCAAAAATTGAATCCGGTACAGCCCTTTAATTTATGAGATTTGTCTTATCCTAAAAATATATTAATGATGGTACAAAAAATAGGTATCTCTTATCAGTGAAAGTAATTTACTAGTTGTAGTTCCTCGTAAGAAAATTTCATTGTAAATTCATTTGGACTTGTTAATGCCATGCAGTGACGCATAGTAAATGTTGTGGAGTCCTCCGCCGGGCAGCTCTTGTTGTAACAGGGAGAGAAAGATAATTGGTCCGCCTGACACAAAAGCGAACTACGCCAGCGATACTATGTCTTTAAAAACACGATCATTTTGTAGACTAAGGTAAGTTTACAATTATATGTGCAGTATTACCTATAAATATACAGTATGAAATGTATCTAAACTAATAAAATCAAACTTATATTAAATTCAAATTTAATATTATTATAATACTTTTAAAAAGTTAAAATGAATAAAATACAAGATTATATCCAATATGTGTTACACAATTCTCATTATTTTGTACAAAGATTAGAAAAAAAATATTTTATTTTATAGCTTATAATTTGACCATGCATGAATCAAATGTATAGGCCTATCATTAAATAATATTTTTTAAAATAAATTCTCCCAAATTATTGGCCATTTCCTCATCTCGAATTGCAAAACCTGGCATTAAAATCTCTGTACTGCGATTGAAACGTTTCACCATATTAGTAATGAATTCTCTTCATTTCAGATCTTGCAATTCGTCAGCCTGTGTTAACGCCTGAAAGAAAGATGCCACACAAGTGAGCCGGACGGGGAACCTAGTGTCACTAATTTACCTTTGGGCTTGCACACATGTCAGTCATCTGAGCATTAAACACCTTTGTTAAGATGGCCAAGGAATAATGTCAGCTATTAGTGACAGAGATCTAACTTCATCAGACTTGTACAACAGTTTTGCAATCGAATTCCTAAATTCTAACAACAGAATGATTTTTTTTTAAAAAAACGATTACATTAATAAGGCGTCTAAATATTTCAAATAATATTTTTCCAACTTCCCATGGCCCAATTTGGCTGGAAAGTTTGCGTAAATGTGAATTTCTGATGATATAACACGAATCAATCGTAATAAATAAATAATAATCAATTAGAGTTTGAAAATTTTTAGTAGTTAGCTTCGACAGCCTAGAGCAAGAGGCATAAACAATAAACTATTATTAATCATTAGCTTTCCTCTTTTTAAGTCAAACAATTTCAATTATCCCTGGGAGCAGGAAACATAAAATTATTTCCTTTTTTAGTGGTTTTCTTATAATGCAAACAGATTTGCGCGGCTTCAAAATTGTTTTATTTATTTTTATTTTTATACCTGTGGATATCTTGTCATGGGTTAAAACTTTTTAAGTGTTCACTTTTTCACCTGTCACTTAACGGTTTTAAAACAATCTCAGTTCACACATGTGCTCCCCCCCCCTCCCAATTCAGCAGAAATCTTAACTTTTAAAATCATTATTTCATTGTGCCATCTAATACCATACAGAACTCACTCCTTCAGAATGGCCAGGCCACTGTCAAACAACTTAAAATCAAGGTCTTCGAATCAAATGCTAAAAAAATAAACTATATGCAATTTTGATAAGACGTCACATAAAGACAGCCTCATTCCCCTACCTCCCTCTCTCTTCTCTCTCTTCTCTCTTCTCTCTCTCTCTCTCTTTCTCTCTGTCTCTCTCTTCCCCAAGACCCCGTTTGAACTTTTTTTTAATAATCTGGGCTGGATCAATGGGCTTCTCTCCCTTCACCCACCAGACCCGGCCCAGCCGCCATCAATTGGCGTTATCTAAATCTTATTAACTTAAAACAAAAAAAATCGAAGCCTTGACATGCTTTTGTTTTCAATCCATGTCTAGCGAGCATAGATGACCTTGTGGCACAAAGCTATCAGAATTTGATGTAACTTGAAGTGAAAGAACAAGAGACTTGGAAAGATAATATATAGAGATGTGAGCATTAGTTTGAATGAGATGATCAATAGAATCATGAGAACAGTAACACACTTCGAGCCACACTCAGCTTGGCACAGATTCTAACACACAGCAATCTTTATACACGGTTTAAGACACCCCCCCTAAACTTAACACACACTCCAATACACCACCAATTTTCCAACAATCAAACCATAACACGCTCTGAAACGTCTAAACCACTACATGCAAATTAAACTTGATTGTCCTGCCGTAGTAGTTCGATAAAAAATATTATTATTATTATTTTTATTTTATTATTGCTATTATTGTTAATTTTTAATTTTTATTATCATTCTGTTGTTGTTGTTATTATTATTATTATTATTATTATTATTATTGGTATGATATAGCATCTGTCCGCCTGCGGGAGACGATAGATTTATCTTTATCGTTTGCAACTCTTGGTGTTGCTGATGAGACCAATCTTCGAGTGTCAGTCTCTGCTGCATATCACACACACGAATGAGGTGGGGCAGTGTTCAATCAGTGTTACCTGGCCTTCCTCTCGCTTTTTTTTTATTATCTACTAGCAAAATACCCGCTTCGCAGCGGAAAATTAGGATTTCAGTTAGCGTTAAAATCTCGCGAAACACCAATTCAAAACACAAATTGATTTCAATCTAGATCATGATGGATATAGTAAATATATTAACTTCACCGTCTTGTCTGTCTCTCTGTCTTGGTCACGGAAAAAAAACAAAAGTAAAAAATGACACACTTCCCGTGATCCTATCGAGCTGATAGTTCAAATATTATTTTCACCTGTTACCATTGCGGGAGGGTACTCAGCAACTTCCCAAATTTTCATGCTCCTACGTGTGCGGGAAATTGGAGAATTAGTGATGTATCAGTTTTTATATAAGACAAAAACTACTTTCGGGCCCCGGCCCCCAGTTAGTGATAATTTAATTTTTGTTTCACCTGTTACCATCACGTGAGTGTAGTTAACAACTTCTCTAAGTTTCATGCTTCTACCTACACGGGAAGATGGAGAATTGGTGATGAGTCTCTTTTAATATAGCTCATTTAAGGAAAAAACTAAATTTTAGCCCCCAGCCCCCACCCCCCATGAGTGGGAATTTTTAAAAAAATTAGCCAGTTAACGTTGTGAGAGAGTACTCAACAACTTCCCAAAGTTTCATGCTTCTACCTACACGGGAAGTTGGAGAATTAGTGATGAGTGAGTCAGTCAGTGAGGCCTTTGGCTTTTATTATTATAGATTTCCGCCCTGGTTTGTTCGTCTATTATTATTATTATCTATATATATATAATTCACCAAAGCGATTATGTGCAAACAAGCATGACGAATGACCCTCGCTGGGGTCGACTTATTAAGCGAAGTGGGTTACAAAAAAAGGGGGGTGGGTGGGCATGTTTCGAGACCAACAATGCTTCTTCAGTTCACTTGCGTTGTTCCTACACAGAGTAATATGTGATTCGTAGTCTAGTGGTTATCACGTCCGCCTTACACGCTGAAGGTCCTGGTTTCAAGCCTCAAAATGAAAACATTATGTTTTAATTTTTAAAAATGTGTGTTTGTGTCAGTTCTTTTCCCACATTTTGCGAACATGGCTGACCCTCGCTTGGGTGGGCACATCATAGTTTAGAGTGATGAACGGTGGTGGGCAGGTAGAAAATGGCAGTGTGAATGTCTTGAGACCAACAATGCGTCGGTGGTTGCCCCCCTTCGACGTTCACTCGCGTTGTTTTGATTTCTTCATGCTGTAGTTTGTGTCCGTTCTTTCCATCCCCCCTTTCTTTGCACTATCCATGAGCAAGTCTGCGGCGTATGCTACGCCGCGTGGCGTATCTAGTTATTGTCATTATAACAAGATTCAAACAGCTATATTAAAAGCTAAACACAATTATAATAGGTAATTCCAATTAAGTTGTACATCTGGAATCAATATCAAAGTGACGAAGAAGAGAGTTAAGCTGGAAACTCAGTGTGAACATTGGCTGGGAAAATTGTGGTGGGGGGGGGCTGGGGTGAGGGGCAAAACTAAAATATATATAAATGTAAAAATTTTATGGAGATTCGAACCCCCAACTTGCGGTGCCTTTAGTCTTAAAACCATTTTCCAACCGCAGTATGTGATCAATCTTATTGTTTGTAAAAAAATCAGACACGGTGGGAAAGGGGTGAAAGGGGTGAACAATGTCTAGTTAGAGCTGACAAGAGCTTGGTCAGTTCTTTCACATACGAAAACCAAAACTCAAACAAAACACACATTAGCTGCCTCAGAGTTTCAGCAACCAGCGGTTAGTTATAGTTTGTCCCAAGCTACAGGGGACATTACGATTATAAAACACATGACAGCTAGTTAACCTTTATTGTAATTTTTTTCCCACGGCCCAATGGTAATATAGGCCAGGTGTGCAAATTGAAAGCTGATAAAAAAAAATTCGCTAATCCTGCAGTTTCTAAACGTATATTATTTCAAAGCGAAATTAATTTTTTTCGTGAGAACTTACGTTTTTACTTTATTAAATGCATTCTTCTTCTTCGTTCTCAAAATCTTTTGATAGAGGATTTAGACAGCAAGTCCTATATTTGTGATGAACTGCGCTGTGGCTGTCAGTTGGTCCAGTCCACCATAGAGTTTGTCATCGAGGGTAGCTTCCTGGGGCCATATGTCTGTCCGGGTATGGTGGTACAGAGGGCAGTTTTGGAGAACATGTTCCGCATTTTCCGCAGCTATCCCGCAGGGGCACATTTCGCTTTCTCCAATTCGAAGTTTGCGGAACATGTGTTGCCTAAGTTTGTTGTGGCCCGTCCTTAGCCTGAAAATGATGTTTTGTGATTTGCGGGGGAGTTTGAAGTATGCATCACTTTTTGGGTGGTTTTCTTTGAGCTCGGACCATCTTTCAGATTCACTTCTTTTGAGCATTGCCTTGATTTCTTCGTGGTGTAGAGATGGCTCTGCTGGTTTTTGACTGCCTCCAGTTTTTGCCAAGGAGTCAGCAGTGTCATTTCCATCAAGTTCCACATGTCCAGGGATCCATTGGAGAATAAGTTCTTTTGTTATTTTTCTCAGTTTCAATAGTTCTGTACTGAGTGTCTGATTGATCAAGGTGTTTGGGTTTTTGAGAGAGCACTGTCTTAGCATCAGTGAGGATGACAATCTAGCTGTTTTTAGAGTGGGGGTCAATTGTTAGAATTTTTGCGGCAAGCTCTAGTGCTTTCCTTTCTGCTCTAGTGCTATCTGAGAGACTTCCTATGGCAGTAGCTTTTTCAAGGTGTTCTCCGTTAGGCCACTCTATAAGAATGCCGGCTCCTCCAATTTTTGTGGCTTTTTATTAAATGCATTATTATATGTTGTATTTTAGCTATTACAGCGCTAATTTGTAAGTCTTTTTAATTTCTAAGGCATGTTATCGGCTCTATATAATACATAATCTGGTCACGATACGTATATTTTGTTTACCTAGCCAGATGTTTTTTACCTGGCTCAACCCATGCTAAAATAAATTTACTGACTGAAAATGTTTTTTAAAAAGGTATTTTTCATCTATTTTAATGTTCTCAGAAGATAAATAAATATTTTAAAGACAATTTCATTTTTTTATTTCATTACTAGATGTTTGATTCTTATTTTGTTTGTTTGTAAGTGCGAAATTTCCATTTGGCATCTTACTATGACAACTCGGCAAGTAGATTACCACATAAACAAAATTGATGTATCCCACTCCGATTATGTAGCTTTAAGGGCTGAAAATAGCCTTAGAAATTAATAAAACTTACAAATTAGTGCTATAATTGCTCAAATATAACATACTAGACGCCCCGCGGCGTAGCATACGCCGCAGACTTGCTCATGGAGAGTGCAAAGAAAGTGGAGTAATAACGAACGTCGTTTGGGGGGGGGGTGGGGGGGGAACTGCCAACTCATTGTTGGTTTCGAGGCGTTTGCAGGCGAAATTCGGTACACCCCTATCTTCTATGAAGTCAGCTATAAAACGATAATCGGTTTAAAATCAGAGTTACATAATCGATAATCGGTTTAAAAAAAACAACAACACACAATTAACAACCCTAAACAGGACTTACCCTCGCTAGTGTCGGCGAGCACAGTTAATGTTTAATGGGTTGGTAGTATTAAATGGGAGGCGGGTAACAACAACCTCAGTGTGCATGTAATCGATAATCGGTTTTCAAAAAAAACAACACACAAAACAAAAACACGCAATTAACAACCCTAAATATGATTAACCCTCGCTAGGGTCGGCCAATCACAGTTTATGTTTAAGGGATGGTAGTATTAAATGGGAGGCGGGTAACAACAACCTCAGTGTGCTTGTCTCCATGTTTACTCTCTATTTTTGTATTTACTTTGTGCTGCTTTTTGTGTCTGTACTCTCACCCCCCCCCCAAATCCGTTCTTTGCACTATCTATTATGAGCAAGTCTGCGGCGTATGCTACGCCGCGGGTCTCTCCAGAGTTCCTTCTTTTTATTCACTCACAGTCGTTTGCCCAGAGCCATACCATTTTGACAACTGTGTCTTTCAGGAAGTCTTCACCCGTCACTAAATAATTAGCGGCGTATGGTACGCCGCGGTTTCAGCTAGTGTTGGCAATAAAGGGGTAAAAGAACTGGCACAAACAGACATTTTTAAAAATTAAAAAAAATCAATGTTTTCACTGGGGCTTGAACCCAGGACCATCGACGTATGAGGCGGACGTGATAACCAGTAAACTACGAATCTCATATTTACTGTGAAGGAACAATGCGAGTGAACGCTAGTGCAATGTTGTCACCCACTCCCTCCCCCTTTTTTTCCATTTCATCCCACCACGCTTGCCTACAGTGTTTAGTTGACCCGAGCGAGGGTCATTCGTCACGCTCTTTTGCACATACTGGCAGCTTGTTGCTTCGCAGGGTCCGACCACGAAGAGAAGTATATATATATAGATATTAATGCATTTAATAAATTAAAAACGTAAGTTCTCACGAGAAAATTAAATTTCGCTGTGAAATAATATACGTGTAGAAACTGCAGGATTACCAAAAATTCAGTGATGGATCTTTAATTGGATCTCAATTCCATCTTAAGCCAGATGCTTTTATACTATTACGATGGCTGTTACGTGAAATGTTAGACCTATTACGATGGGTGTTAGGTGAAATGTTTGACCTAATACGATGGGTGTTACGTGAAATGTTTGACCTAATACGATGGGTGTTCCGTGAAATGTTTGACCTAATACGATGGGTGTTCCGTGAAATGTTTGACCTAATACGATGGGTGTTCCGTGAAATGTTTGACCAATTACGATGGGTGTTCCGTGAAATGTTTGACCTATTACGATGGATGTTACGTCAAATGTCTGACCTATTACGATGGGTGTTACGTGAAATGATTGACCTGTTACGAAGTCTGTTACGTGAAATGTTTGACATATTACGATGGGTGTTCCCCTAAGAGGCAGTTTTATTATTATTATTAAACATTACAGACGCTCCTTCTATTTCAGTTTATTCTCGTTCTACGTTCTGATAAGAATGCAAGTGACGCAGCCTTCACAGGCAACAACTAACCAGTGTTAAAAACTCTCACACAACTAGTGTCATGTACCCATTCTAAAATAAATCCATGCCCTCACAGAGATTCGAACCCGCGACTCTCAATACGCCAGCCGAGCCCGTATGCCGCTCGATCACCTTGCCCTAGTTTGGGAACAAGTTTAAGTTTTATTATAGTTCTTTAGTAATTAAAAATAAAGTGTGGGTTGGGGGGGGGGCAATCTTGAGCCCATTCCCCCGAGTGGCACTGCCCCCTACCCACTCATTCCTAGTGACATATCCTACACTGCTGAACATAATATATACACCAACGTCACCAAACGACGTCATTAAATACGTCCTTCACCTTCTGATGTTTAACTGACCAGAACATGTGTTAAATTTTATATCGGCTCTTTACGACTCTCACCACGAGCCGACGAACACTTGAAGTACTTTTCACGTTAAGTTTAGAGGAAGAATTTTTTTTAAAGGAGAAAGTACAGATAATACAACACAACGGTAGAACCCGACAGTAAACTTAAATCGATAATTTCAATCCACTTGTGCAGCTTTGATTGGTCAGTCACTGGATCGGGGAAATGGGGGGGGGTCAGTGACTAGATGGGGGAATCAGTGTGTGGATGGGGTGGGGGGCGAGGGGTGGGGCTCTAGCTCACTGGGTTCTCCGACAACTGGCAGAGCTTTTATCCTTGATTAAACTCTTTTTATAAGGCAGTGGGTAAAGGGGAAAGGTGGAGGGGTGGTCTAGCGAGAGGATACTAGTAGGGTTAGAGAGGGATTGGGTTAGGAGGGGCGTGTAACGTTCGGCAGTGATTGAGATGGCGGTGCGGGTGGGTAGGTGGTTTGTTTCAAGGTCAAGGTTATGATGGGAGCTGAAAGCGAGCACCAGGCCCTGTGGCTTTAAAGGATTTAACTTAAACAACATGCTCATTTAAGATCTTCTTCTCTATTAAAAACAAATAAAAAGACGCCGGGAAAGTTGTTCTTTTTTATTTATTCTGTTTCACGTTAAGGGCAGGCTGGTGTTTTATTTGGGCCAATCAAGTATAATAAAACATACAATAAAAAATACAATAAAACATACAATAAAAAATACAATAAAAGTTTAAATTTAAATTAAGAAAACTAAAAGTGTTTTATATACCTTGCTCTATGATTGAAGGGTCAACAGAAGAGAACGCGAGTAGTGAGGTATGCATTCCTTTCCCCACCCAAAGTTAAGCGCTATGAGACACACACGTAGTTCTAAGATGACGAGAGAGGAGTCAACGTATTTTAGCTCTCTACAATAATCAGGAAGGCGACCCTAGACGTCATTCAACAACATAAGAACACCGAAACGAAACCTGCACACTCATTTAACAAAAACATCAATTATATCGCCAATTTCATCACCAACACAATCATCAATACCAGCACCTACACTGTCACCAACACCATCAGCAACCGCACCACCAACCTGATCACATACACCATAACCAATACCATCACGAACACCATCATCGACACAATGATAGAACCATCACAAATCCCATCTCCATCACCATCACCAACACACGCATCAATACCATCACCTATACTGTCACCAACACCATCAGCAACCGCACCACCAACCTCATCACATACACCATAACCAATACCATTACGAACACCATCATCGACACAATCATCAGTACCATCACAAATACCATCTCCAACACCATCACCAACACAACCATCAATACCATCACCTATACTGTCACCAACACCATCAGCAACCGCACCACCAACCTCATCGCATACACCATAACCAATACCATCACGAACACCATCATCGACACAATCATCAGAACCCTCACAAATACCATCTCCAACACCATCTCCATTTCCTACATCATCAACCCCACCACCACCAACATCACCACCACCATCATCAACAGCTGCTTCTTCTTCGACAGCATCAGCTACACCAACCCCCAAAACCAACACTGTGTCACGCAACAAACATAGCGCTGTACGAGTCAGTCAGCCATGACACCATTGAGGCCGAGATAAAACCTTAATATGTTATGTACCCCACCCCCTCCCCCCAACCACACTAAAATCAGGTGTTTCACTCCTCACCCTCAGAGGTGCTAACGAGCACCTCGTTAAACCATCAACGCCACTCGAGAATCTTCCACCCCACCTTTTTAGTCCTGAATGACATCCCGCCCCCCCCCTTTTCCATCAACTGAACCAGAGCAACAAAATGTTTTGTTAATGATCAAAGATATCTGATAGAGTTGAACTTCAACCCGACTGAGACCGGCAGTGGTCCTACCGACTGAGACCGGCAGTGGCCCTACCGACTGAGACCGGCAGTGGTCCTACCGACTGAGACCGGAACTGGTCCCATAGACTGAGACTGGCAGTAGTCCTATAGACTAAGACCGGCAATGGTCCTATAGACTGAGACCGGAACTGGTCCTATAGACTAAGACCGGCAGTGGTCCTACCGACTGAGACCGGCAGTGGTCCTATAGACTAGGACTGGCAGTGGTCCCATCTAATAACGGGGGGGGGGTCTAGTGGTAAGAAATGCTTACTTAGCCATGCCAACGTCTACCGTCTACTACCCACGTTTGTGCTTTAAATACAGTGGTACGTAGAGATACAAAATTAATCCGTACTGGGGTGGCTTTCGTATCTTGGATTTTTCGTATCTCGAACTAAGTTTTACATGTAAAATACTTAATTCGTTCCAAGCCACACGGAAATAGAACCAAAAATCGAAAACATCATGGAAAACTATATAAAAAATTAGGATTTTTGTATCCTTAAAAGTCCACATTATAAATCAAACAAATAATAAGAAAAGAATGAAAAAAGATTAAAATAAATGAAAAATAATATGTATACAAAATTACCATTTAAGTGAAGCGATGTGGCGAAGTGTCGGAGAAGGTGGTAGGGGAGGAGAACGGATTGCAGAAAACATTAAGGCATTAGTACGAAACACTTAACTTTATGAAAATAATACGTTTTGTACAAACTTTTCATAAATTAATCCTAAATAAACACTTGTATTTAGTACAACTGTACATAAAACAAACGTAACAAAACACTTTAACTTATGTAAATTATTACACTTTTTAAAAATGTTTAAAAAACTTTATTTTGCGTTTTCTAATTTTCTGTTTGACCCTTCATTTCCCGTGCCTTATTTCCGTCAACATCTTCTTGACTTATTTTTTTTAATGATTTTTTAAAATCTTCACTTACAAATGATCTCTTATCAAATTGTGATCCAAGGAAGCTTGATTTTTACTGCAATTTATAATGTCTATGAAATGAATCAGGCAAATGTCATGAAATGCAGTTACGGGTAATGTTCCCTTTAAGCTGCGCGGCTTGCGCAGATATCTAACCAACACCGCGCAGAAGTTTGTGATTACCGCGCAGCAAATTTTATAAAATATAGCACACAAAAAAGGTGCTCTGCAAATTTGCACACGAGTTTTTTTCTTTGCACACGGACCGACGAACATGAGAGGGAACATTGGTCACGTGATGCCCAATGCTGTCAACCAACCTTAGAGGGAACATTGGTCACGAGATGCCCAATGCTGTCAACCAACCTTAAAGGGAACATTGGTCACGTGATGCCCAATGCTGTCAACCAACCTTAAAGGGAACATTGGTCACGTGATGCCCAATGCTGTCAACCAACCTTAAAGGGAACATTGGTCACGTGATGCCCAATGCTGTCAACCAACCTTAGAGGGAACATTGGTCACGAGATGCCCAATGCTGTCAACGAACCTTAAAGGGAACATTGGTCACGTGATGCCCAATGCTGTCAACCAACCTTAAAGGGTAACATTGGTCACGTGATGCCCAATGCTGTCAACCAACCTTAAAGGGAACATTGGTCACGTGATGCCCAATGCTGTCAACGAACCTTGAAGCCAGCAGCGTGCTGCACGAAAAAGTCATTCTGTTTGAAGGTTTAGTTAAGGACTTGAGAGCCAGTAACGAGGCTCAGAGTTTATGTCCTGCATGTAACGAGACTGAGAGTTTATGTCCTGCCAGTAACGAGACTGAGAGTTTATGTCCTAATGTAACGAGACTGAGAGTTTATGTCCTAATGTAACGAGACTGAGAGCTTATGTCCTAATGTAACGAGATTGAGAGTTTATGTCCTAATGTAACGAGACTGAGAGCTTATGTCCTAATGTAACGAGATTGAGAGTTTATGTCCTAATGTAACGAGACTGAGAGTTTGTGTCCTGATGTAACGAGACTGAGAGTTTATGTCCTAATGTAACGAGACTGAGAGTTTATGTCCTGCAGTAACGAGACTGAGAGTTTATGTCCTACATGTAACGAGACTGAGAGTTTATGTCCTAAGTAACGAGACTGAGAGTTTATGTCCTAATGTAACGAGATTGAGAGTTTATGTCCTAATGTAACGAGATTGAGAGTTTATGTCCTAATGTAACGAGATTGAGAGTTTATGTCCTAATGTAACGAGATTGAGAGTTTATGTCCTAATGTAACGAGACTGAGAGTTTGTGTCCTAATGTAACGAGACTGAGAGTTTATGTCCTAATGTCCACCACGAGTCACACTCCGTCCACTGACGACATTCCAGGGTGAACAACTCATTCGGAGTTACGGGGATTCGGAACCTCGTGTCGTCCTCGAGATCTTTCACTAGATAAATCTTTTTTTGTGGTCACCCACCATCACCATCTGTTTCCTTTTGCAAAACGAATCGTAGACGACATACGTTCTCCGTCGTTCCCGTATAGCTTGCATACAAACATTTTCCCCCTAGTATATTCTGGAAAATACACCTTGATTCTCTCGTGATTTTACAATGCTGCTTTGTGTAATCTTTTTTTTTAAATTTTGGGTTTATTGATGTTTCTTCACCAAAGGAGGCTTCTGTGCAACAATTGTTTTTTGTTCTTTTTAAAAATCTATTATCTTTGGTTTTTCATTGTTTTTCCCCACCTAGCCTGTCGTGATTTTAATCATCACCCTGGAGCAGTGCTTCTCACACTTTATAGTATGGCTGATCGGTATGAGTTTTTCCATTGCACCAAGGACCGGTGCATTATTTTCTCTGTACTGACGTGGTAGCTACATGAGCAGCCAGATTATTTACAGCCCTAGAATATTTGGCATGAATTCGGTTAGTTATAGGCTAAAAAAAATTTGAAGAGAATAAACACTTGTCTTCACTGGTCTTGATGGTCGTGGGCGGCGGGCGGTAACTACTTTACTTCACCTATGTTCTCCATCAAGGACTGGAACTATGAATTGTTTTTATAAAAATGTTTCATGAGAATAAAATGTGTCAAATTTTGTTCCTCATTTGTATTAATAACTTTATAAAAAATTATAACAATAGTCAATTATTGTCTGAGTATCAAAGTCAATTTTAATTATGTTGATTTTTTTTCTTAGTTCAAGTTACCAATCATATGAAACATTAGAAATCGAAACATAGCATAAAATACATTTAAAAATATTTTTGCATCTTGTTTTCACTTTGAAGTATGAAAATCGTTGCATTTTATTTTAATTGTATCCCTAAATATAGGGATCGAGGTCAAGTGGCGTGCCACTTACATAAATAGTTGGTTTGCAACTTAATCTGATGGGTTGTTAATATAGTTTAAGATACATATACATTAACAGAAATATTTTATTTCATAGCTTCTGTAAGTATAAATAAATGCAATATTTAAAATATATTTTTTATTTTCATTTCATTTTTTTTTGTTTTGTAAACGTAAGATTAAGTTACAAAAAAATTTACTTTTTTAAGTAACACAAGTTAATAATAATATGTATCGCAGTATTGTATATTACATTTCAAAATAGTTTAAAAGAAATTAACAATTCTTATCTTGTCACCTAAATCTTCTCAAAAACAACGCAATCGATAAAATATATTTGTACCGGTGCTTTGTGGTGCAGCGATTACGCCATTACGGGCAAATAAATTGAAATGCACATCAGATGTTGACAATAACAATTTAGGTTTAGATAAAGTATTCTTTCTCATTGACAAAATGCAGTGCCTATTTGTACACCCATATAGTTATATAATTGTATTATGTATGTATATTTGGATACAAATTATGTCAACAAACAATTTTAAAAAAGAATAATCTTAATCATTGATGGCTTATTGTTCATTTACCGTCGTCTTCACTACGTATTAAAATATGTAGAGAATATGCGATAGATCATCGCTGTAACTAACACCGTGAGGTATTGGGATACCAGCGTCATCCACACATACCAAACCGAATTGAATATACGAGGAGTGAATTTTTCAAGTGAGGCTAGAACGAATTTGTTTCGCTAATGAAGCTTCGGTTTCAATTATGTTTCAATAATGTTTCCATCATCTTATTGTGAAGAAGAGTCAGAATTTGTTAGAAGCTCAGCATTCATGTTTCTGCTCTTTATAAACAAATCCATTGATCATCTCTTTTCCATATATAAATTGGGTTTAATGTAATAGCTCTTTTCGGTATCAAATATCAACTTCATTGTCTCTTTATTTTTTTTTATTAAATCCCTTATATTAACTTCGCGGCCGTCTCATCATCTCATCATCTCATGGGCGGGCGGAAAAACAAAAGTCGAAAATGACCCACTTACCGTGATTCGATCGAGCTGAAATTTGGCACACTGACCCGTCTGACCTAACAATGCATCGTATCAACATTTCAGATCGATCGAACGTACCGTAATTAAATTAATGCATTTTTAGTTTATCTATATAAACTATATGTAGAGGTCACTATCGTTTACATTTTACGGGTCACTTGACTTCAGGCCAGCCACCGGTGTGAACACGTCTCGTGCTTAAACCAGGTAAAGCGGCGTGCTTTTGTTTACATTTGGCGTTTCACGGTGAACTTGGCCCAGCGATCGGTGACAAGACCTTTCCCCTCTCCCACCCCCACCCCACCCTTTTTGGGTTAAAAGCAAAGGGGAGTAAAGACAGATTCAGTCTGTAGATATTTGTAAATACTTTAAGTTCTGTCTCATATATAAGGGATTTATAGTCAAAAAGTTTGTTTTTACGGGTTTGTTTTATTTTAATTTTTTTTTGAAGTTTTGACGAAACAAATATCAAATTTTAAAATTTAATGTTTACCTTTTACAACACACAGCAGTTGAAATCTATTGTATGAGTTTTGGGGACATATCAATAACAATTCTGTGCTATTACTTTTCCTCCATTGCTTTTTTAGAGTGGATTAAAGTGAACTAATCACCAAAATTTGGGGCATCTCTTTAATTCCCCAAGATCTGCGATTATGACTAAGTATTGAAGTAAATGCAGAATTATTTTCATTAAGACTTTAAAGAGATCAATTCATGCTGTTTGTTACAACAACAACAACAACAACAAAATAGCGACGTGATCAAAACTAAATTTTAATTTTTTCAATTAAAAAAAACCCTAACTAAATATTTATAATATTCACTAAAATTTTAGTAAATATTTCATTGAAATCAACATAAATTATTAATCTCTTCATTTCAATATAGTTTGGTTTATTTTTAGTCAGATATTTTGTTTCTTTACATCAGCAGACTGCAAGTCCCGAATGCTTGTGTAAGAAATCTTAAAGATTTTTTTTAATGTATTGGCCAGTTCAAAACTCGTATTTCAAATTAACACCCAAAAAATTATCTACTTTAAAAAAAAATTCACAGCTAGTCAAGTCAATTCAAGTGTCTCCAAGAAGATGAAACAAAATCAAATAGCTGAAATCATTCTTCACCAGACTTCACAATATTCTGGAAGGCTCCACCCCTTCCCCCCACGTCTTGTCAGTAAATATTCGATGTTTCATCATAAAGGAACTCGCACCTTTTGACTCCTATTAGCTTCACTAGACCGTCTCTTTTAGGAGTTGTGCATTTCATTTATCGCATGCATCAGAAACTGCTGTGTTTATGAAGGGATACAAATATCGAATCTAGTTGTTTTTTTTAAATACCGATACCGTTGTGAAGTCAAGCGTCAATGAAACTCTTTACAATTTTTTTTAAAAAAGGCGAAGTATCGGTTATACTAATGTTTTTAATGAATTTACGGGCCAGGGAAAAAAAATGTGTGGTTAGCATCGAGTACAGATATTAATTATCGTGTGGGAGAATCCCTTCAGCGACTAATGTTATTATAAAGACTTAATGGAATTTCGAAGTGTTTTTAGATATCTCCGTTACCATCCGGCTCGTTGGCTTCACTTATACGATCGGCTGGCCGTGTGATTGAATAGACTGCGCACTGATGGGGCGTGGTGTTGTCATTGCGTGGGAGTGGCGGGCGTCTCAAGGTGGTGGGGTGATGGTGATGCGCGAGCGGGTCTCAAACTATGTTAAAATACCCCCCCCCAAAAAAAAATATAAAAAAAATCCTCTTTGATTAAAAATGATAGATTATAAAAAGAATGAATAATAGAGAGTAGAGAGTAAAAGACGTTTGAAGAAGAGAGCCAATAAATTTTTGTTAAATTTTTGAACCATTATCTATAACATTAATTGATAATTCTTTAAAATTATAAATTAAAACAAATAATTTACAAATTTTAATTAGAGATTATCTATGCCATGTCGCATCACGTTTACATTTAAATGTGCTGTAATACTGTTATTAATAGTATTAATGTCAACCAAGCGAAAGTTACCAGTTTTCTTATTTTCTTGTTACATATGAAAGAATAAACGCATACAAATTCTCGTTCTTCCCGTCTGGAATTCGGGAGTAGATATTGTTGTCTGATGAAACCAGGAAAAACAACACAATATCAACATTTAAAACTCTACTATAAATGATAGCCTAGACAATTTTTTTTTAATGGATAAGCGAAAGACGCAATAATCTTCTGTATAGTAGGAGTGTCTGTAATAGATAAGATGAGATGAGTAAGTCAATTTAGGTTTCTGACTAGGATTGACGTTTGTTTTACTCGCACGTCTAAAAAAAAACAAAAAAAACCCACAAATATGTCAACCAATAAACACATTGTGTGGCCATTATATCGCCCGAAGGACAGACACGTAATGATATCACCCTAAAGATTTCAAAACAGAGGGTGCCCTTCACAAAAGTCTGACAAGGGGCCGTCCATAAAGTACGTCACGCTCCAGAGGGGGGAGGGGGTGTAAGAAAGTGTGACAGTTTGTGACAGGGGGAGGGGGGTCCGGCCATGTGTGACGTCACGGTGTTTTATATTAAATTTTAATTATTTTGTTAATAAAAAATATAATTTTTGTTCGAAAGTGTGACGTACTTAAGGGGGGGGGGTGTCAAAGATTTGTGATAGTTTGTGACAGGGGGAGGGGGTAAATTGTCAAAAATAGCGTGACGTACTTTATGGCCGTTGGGGGGGTGTTTTTGGGGTTGTGTGGTTTTAGTGGTGGTGTTTGTTTTTTGTGTGGTTTTTTTGTATTTGTTAATTTTTCGTTTTGGAGTGTGTTGGTTTAGTGGTTGTGGGTTTGTGTTTGGTTGGTGTAGTGTGTTGAGGTCGGGTGGTCTGTTGGTGGGGTATGGTGTGTGGGGTGGGGGTGGGTGGGTTGGGAGGCGGGGGGGGTGGTTGGTTGGGGCTGTGGTTGTGTGCGGTGTAATGTGTTTGGTGGGGGTGGGTTGGGTGGTGGTGAGGGTGGTGTGTTGGGGTGGGGTGGTGGGTGGGGGGGGGTTGGGGTGGGTGGGTGGGGGGTGTGGGTGGGGGGGGGTGGGTGTGGGGGGTGTGTGGGGGGTGGGTGGGGGGGTGGGGGGGGGGTGTTGTGGGGTGGGGGGTGTGGGGTGGGGGGGGTTGGGTGGTTGGGTGTGTGGGGGGGGGTGGGTGTGGGGTGGTGTGTGGTTGGGTGTGGGTGGGGGGGGGGTGTGTGGGGGGTGTGGTGTGGGGGGGTGGGGGTGTGGTTGTGGGGGGGTGGTGTGGGGGGGTGGGTGGGGGGGGGTGGGTGGGGGGGGTGGGGGGTGGGGTTGGGGTTGGGGGGGGGGTGGGGGGGGTGTGGTGTTGGGTGGGGGGTGGGGGGGGTGGTGGGGGGGTGTGGTGGGGTGTTGGGTGGGGTTTGGGGTGGTGGGTTGTGTGGGTGGGTGTTGGTGGTGTTGGTGGGTGTGTGTGTTGTGGTGTGGGGTGGTGGTGGGTGGGTTGTGGGGTGGGTTGGGTGGGTGTGTGGGTGGGGTTGTTGGGTGGGTGGGTGGTTTGTGGGTGGGTGGGGGTGGGGTGGTGTGGGGGGGGTGGTGGTGGTGGTGGGGGGGTGGGTGTGGTGGGGGTGGGTGGGGGGTTGTGGGTGGGGGTGGTGGTGGGGGTGGGGGTGGTGTGGGGGGGGGGTGGTTGGGTGGTGTGGGTGGGGTGGTGGGTGGTGGGGGGGTGGTGGTGTGGGGTGGTGGGGGGGTGTGGGTTGTGGGTGGGGTGGGTGGGTTGGGTGGGGTGGTGGGGGTGGGGTGTTGGGGTGGTGTGTGGGGGGTGGGTGTGGGGTGGGGGGGTGGTGGGGGTGGGGTGGGGTGTGGTGTGTGGTGGGTGTTTGGTGGGGGGTGGGGGGGGTGGGGTGGGGTGGGGGGTGGGGTGTTGGTGGTGGGGTTGTGGTGTGGGGTTGGGGTAGTAGGATTGTGTGGGGTGTGTTGTGGTTTTTGTGGGGGTTTCGTGGTTTCGGGTATGGAGTGTGTGGGGGGAGTGTGGTGTTTGTGCGGGTGTGGTGGTGGGGTGTTTGGTTTGTAGTGTTTGTGGTGTCTTTGGGGTGTCGGTGTTGTGCGTGGGTGTGTGTTTTGGTTTTTGTTTGTTTTGCTGTGGTCGTGTTTATGGTGTGTTTGTTGGTGCTTCTTGGTCTGGGGGTTGTGTGGCTGTGGTGGCAGGGTATTTTTGTTTGGGGGAGTGTTTTTGGGTTGTTGGGGTTTTTGTTTGTGGGGTGGGTTTGGTTCTTTTGTGGTTGGTATGCGGGTATAGGTTGGTTGGGGCCGTGTGTGTTTTGATTTTTTAGGTGGTGTTTTGTTGTTTGGGGGTTTGTGGTGGGTTTTGTTGCGGGTTATGTTGTTGGGTTTTTTTGTTTTGTATGGGTTTTTTTTTTTGTGGTTGTGTGTTACGGATTTGCTTGGTTTTAGTGCGTTTGGTTGGTTTGTATTTTTTTTCTCTTTGTGGGCTTCGTTTCGTAGTTCTTGTGTGCTGGGTTTGGTGTTTTTGTTAGGGTTTTTTGGGGTAGTTTTTATGTTTTGTGTTTAAGGTCGGGGGTGTGCGGGGGCGGGTGTGTGGGGTGTGGTTTTTATTGAGGGTTGGTGGGTGGCGGTCTTTTGTTTTCTGTTTTGGGTGCGGTTGGTTGCGTTGCAGTGTGGTTAGGTTCGTTGTCGGTTGGTGGGGTTGTTGTGTTGGGGTCGTATTTTTTTTTTTCTTTTTGTATGTTTCGTTTTTTTGGTGTTAGAGTTTTTTTTTGTGTGTTGTTCTGCTTGTATTTGGGTTTGGGTGTTTTTGTTTTGGTGGTTTTTTGTTTAAGGTGTAGGGTCGTTTGTTGGGTGGTTTGTGGTTTTGGTGTTGTGGCGCGTTGTGTTTTTGTGGTTTGGGGGGAGTGGAGGGTGTAGGTTTTGGTAGGTGTATTTGGTGGTGTTAGTTTGGGGGCTATGTTAGGGTTTTGGTTGTTAGGGGTGTGGGGTGTGGGGTTGGCGGGGGTGGGGGGTGGTGGATGTTTGTGTTCGTGCGTGGGGGTTGGTTTGTGGTGTTTTGGGTATGGCGTTTAGTGGTGGTGGGGTGGGGGTATGCGGACGGGGTGGGTTAGGTGGGGTGGTCGGGATCTATTGTGTGTGAGGCGCGGGGGGGCTTGGGGTGGGGTGGGGTGTGGTTGTGTTGGGGGTGGGGTGGGGGTGGGGGGGGGTGGGTGTGGGTGGGGGGTGGTGGGTGGGGGGGGTGGTGGGTGGGGGTGGTGGGGTGGGGTGGGTGGGGGGGGTGTGGGGGGTGGGGGGTGGGTGGGGGGTGGGGGTGTGGGTGGGGGGGG
Source organism: Ampullaceana balthica (assembly GCA_944989445.1). Lineage (NCBI taxonomy): Eukaryota > Metazoa > Mollusca > Gastropoda > Lymnaeidae > Ampullaceana > Ampullaceana balthica. The sequence continues at coordinate 2,894 of CALYLW010002730.1, read as the reverse complement.
TGGGGTGGGGTGGGGGTGGGGTGGGGTGGGTGGGGGGTGGGGGTGTGTGGGTGTGGGGGGGGTGGGGGGTGGGTGGTGGGGTGGTGGGGGTGGTGGGGTGGGGGTGTGGGGTGGGTGTGTGGGGGGGGTGGGTGTGGGGGTGGGTGTGGGGGGTGGGGTGGTGGGGTGGGTGGGTGGTGGGGGGGTGGGGTGGGTGGGGGGGTGGGTGGGGGGTGGGGTGGGGGGTGGGTGGGGGGGGGTGGGGGGGTGGGGGGGTGGGGTGGGTGGGTGGGGTGGGGTGGGTGGGGGGTGTTGGTGTGGGGGTGGGGGGGTGTGGGGGGGTGGGGGTGTGGGTGGGTGGGGGTGGGGTGGGGTGGGTGGGGGTGGGTGGTGGGGTGGGGGTGGGTGGGGGGGGGGTGGGGGGGTGGGGGTGTGGTGGGGGTGGGGGGGTGGTGGGGGGTGGGTGGGGGTGGGGGGTGGGGGGGGTGGGGTGGGTGGGGGTTGGGGGGGTGGTGTGGGGGTGGGGGTGGTTGGGGGGGGGGTGGGGTGTGGGGGTGGGGGGTGGTGTGGTGGGGGTGGTGGGTGGGGGGGTGGGGGGGGGGTGGGGGGGGGTGGGGGTGGGGTGGGGGGGGGGTGGGTGGGTGGGGTGGTGGGGTGGGTGGGGTGTGGGTGGGGGGGGGTGGGTGGGGGGGGTGGGTGGGTGGGGGTGGGGGTGGGTGGGGGGTGTGGGGGGGGTGGGTGGGTTGGGTGGTGGGGGGTGGGTGGGGGGGGTGGGGGTGGGGTGGGGTGGGGGTGGGGGGGGGGTGGGGTGGGTGGGGGGGGTGGGGGGGGGGTGGGTGGTGGGGGTGGGTGGGGGTGGTGGGGTGTGGGGGGGTGGTGGGGTGGGGGGGTTGGTGGGGGTGGGGGTGGGTGGTGGGGGGGGGGTGGGGGTGGGTGTGGGGGGTGGTGGGGGGGGTGGGGGGTGGGGGTGGTGTGGGGGGGGGTGTGGGTGGGGGTGTGGGGGTGGGGGTGGGGTGGTGTGGGGGGTGTGGGGGGGTGGGGGGGGGTGGGGGTGGGGGGGGTGTGGGGGTGGGTGGGGGTGGGGGGGGGTGGGTGGGTGGTGGGGGGTGGGGTGGGGGTGTGGGGTGGGGTGGTGGGTGGGTGGGGTTGTGGGGGGTGGGGGGGGGTGGGGGTGGGGGGGGTGGGTGTGGGGGTGGGGGGTGGTGGGGGTGGGTGTGGGGGGTGGGGGTGGTGGTTGGTGGGGGGTGGGGGGTGGGGTTGAGTAGTGTGTGAGTAGGGGGTGTTAGTGTTTTCTGGGGGTGGGTTGCGGGGATGGTGTTTGGTGTTGTGGGTGGTGTTTGTGTAGGGGGGGAGGTGTTGTGGGTAGTGATGGGTTCTTTGGGTGGGGTTGGCGGTGGGTGGGGTAGGTGGGGTTTGGGTAGAGGGCGTGGTGTGTTGGGGGGGGGGTGGTTGGGTGGGTTAGGTTGTTGCGGTGTTCGTGTGTGTTGGTTGTGTTGTGTTGTGGCGGTGGGTGGGTGGCGGTGGGTGGGTTTTGGGGGGTGAGGGTGGTGAGGTGAGGGTAGGGGGGTGGGTAGTTTAGGGGTGTTGTGAGGGGTGTTTTTAGTTGTCTGTTTGTTGGGGTGGGTGGTGCGGGTGTTGGGGTTGGTCGGGTGTTGGAGGTGGGAGGTCTGGGGTGTGGTGGTCGTGGTTGGGGTTTGGGGGTGTTTTAGGTGTGGGGGGGGATTGTGTGTTTTGGGTTCGGGTTTGTGGGTTTTAGTTTTAGTTGGTTTTTTTTTTTTTTGTTTTTTCTGTGTGGTGTGGTGTTGGGTGTAGTTGTTGTTTTAGTTTGTTGTGGGGTTGGTTGGTAGGGGGGGGGGGTTTATTTGTGTGGTAGGGGGGTTTTTTAAGGGTGTTTTTTGGTGGTTTGGGGTTGTGGAGGTTGTGGTGGTGTGGTTTTGGGGGCGTTTAGTTGTTTATTGTTTAGGGGGTTGTTGTTTTCTGTGGTTGTTTTTGTGGGGTGGGGTTGGGTAGTTGGGGTATGTGGGCGTGGTCATGGTGTGGGCGTTTATTTTTTGTTTTTGGGGTTTTTTTGTGGGTAGGTGGGGTTATTGGGGGTGTTTTTTTTGTCGTTGGTGTGAGGTGTTTTGTTGGTTTGGTTGTTTGTGTTTTGTTTGGGTGAGTGTTTTGTGCGGTGTTTTGGTGGTTTAGGGGGGGGGGGTTTTGGTGTGTTGTTTGGTTGGGGGTTGTTTGCGGGGGTGTGGGGGGTGTTGTTTAGGGCTGGTGGGGTGGTTGGGGTGTGTTGGAGTGAGTGGTGTGTGGTTTGGGGGGTGTTGGGGAGTGGGTTTGGGTTGTGGGTGTGGGGTGTGGTTGTTGTGGTGTGGGGGTGGGGTTGTGTGGGGTCGGGGGGGGTGTGGGTTTTGGCGGTTGAGGTTGTGTTAGGTGGGGTGGGGTGGGTTGTGCGGCAGGGGGGGGTGGTAGTGGGTTGGGTTTTGGTGGTGTTGTTGTGTTGGGAGGAGGTTGTTTTTGCGTGTTTCGTATTTGGTGAGGGTTGGAGTTTTTGGTTGAGTTTTTTGGGTTGGTTTTTTGTTGTTTTTTTTTATTAGTTGGCAGGGTGTTGAGTAGTTGGGGGGGTGGTGGGGGTTTATAATAAATAATAAAATTATTTAATATTATAAAATATTTTTTTTTTTTTTATTATTATCATTTAATATTATTTTTTTTTAATGTTATTTATTAAATTAAATTAAAAAAAAATTTATATTAAATTAAATTTAAATATTTTATTTTAAAATAATATATTACTAATATTAAAAAAAATATAAAAAAAATAAATAAAAAAAAAAAAAAATATAAAAAAAAAAAAAAAAAAAAAAAAAAATAAAAAAAATAAAAAAAAAAAAAAAAAAAAAAAAAATTGTCCAAAAATAGCGTTGACG
>CALYLW010002729.1:0-32584 GCA_944989445.1 Ampullaceana balthica | reverse complement strand
CCGGAGTGCTTTTATTTACATTTTTGGTGTCACGCTGAGCTCGGCCCAGCGATCGGTGACAAGACCTTTCCCCTCTACCACCCCCAGCCCCGGGTTAAAAGCAAAGGGGAGTTAAGACAGATTCAGTCTGTAAATATTTGTCACTCTTGAACATAATCAATACTTTTAGTTATGTCTCATATATAAGGGATTTATAGTCAAAAATTTTGTTTTTACGGGTTTGTTTTATTAAATCCCTTATACTAACTTCACCACCATCTCTGTCTCTCTGTCTGTCTTGGGCGGGCACCGCGGAAAAACAGAAGTAAAAAAATGACCCACTTCCCGTCATGCAATCGAATTGAAATTCGGCACACGGACTTGTGCCACCTAACAATGCATCGTATCAAAAAGTCGCTATCGTTTACATTTTACGGGTCACTTAACTTCACCCCAGCCATTGGTGAACACATCTCGTGTTTTAACCAGGTATACCGGCGTGTTAACTTTGAGACTGCATATTTGTATGTTTAAAAAAATAACATATTTAAAAATCGGACTCCTCCCCACAATAGTTTTTTTAATTGTTATTTACATGCAATATTTTAATGCGTCTTAGACTAATTTTGAATAAAAAATCTTTGCTTTTAATATAGAACTGGAAGGGGTGCTGACTTGACAATAATGAAAACGTTTATTAGGATTCCTAAAACGTGTATATTAAAGTTGATACTTTAATATTTTCTTTTATCCAGTGCTTAACTTTACTTCAAAGGTTCCATGCAAAATAAACAGTTCGTTGTTATTCATATTTGTTATACAATTTTTTATTTACAATTTTTTTATAGTGTAAAGGTAATAATGTATGGACAAATGGGCGCATAAACTGACATGTCATAATAGATCTTGAAAAGGTGCTGACTTGACAAAGATAAAAACGTTTATGTGAATTACTAACACGTGTATATTAAATTGTAAATATGATAACAGTTGATAAGTTAATCTTTTCTGTTATCTTGTGACAAACTTGAATTACTACGTTTCATGCAAAATAAATAGTTTTTAACAAGTGTAAAATTACAGTTTATTTTTTACATTTTTTGATAATGATGTGGTAATAATGATTGGACAAATGGGAGAATAAACTGACAAGTCATAATCATCGATGAAGCTTAAACGTCTTTAAATCACAGATATGCGTGATGTGGATCACTTTACAGTCACGTAATTTATTTTTAATGCACTGTGCTGTATTATTGGTGCACTCATAATCGGTGCAGACTATTCAATGCCGCAAGTTAACGTCCGGCTGACTCCTCAGCAATATTTGTTAATACGTTGAACTTCAAACTTCTTTGCCGCAATATCACTTTATATAATTTGCAATTGTCACGCTAGTAGTGTCTGTCAGTCCTGACGCTACTAATTTTAGAAAGCAGGGAAAACCAAATTACTGCACCAATGCATCAAAACGTGTGCAAATTAAAGATGCGCTGAAATTTTTTATATGACGTCATTGTTTTCGCTCATATTTTAATTTTGGAAAAGGGATCAATGTAAAAAGAGGATTTGATGATGGTTAATTATAAAATAAAAAAACAAAGGGGCGCCGTAGCCTACAACCAGGAACGTCTTAACGCATATGCCCGTTGGGGATTTGCCCGGGGGCCAACGAGTATAGGGGCACCATGGGAATATATTTATTTATATATATTATGTTAATTTACATTTTATTCCTTCGGGGGAGGGGCCCCACACTATTTCTTTGTCCGGGGGCCCCAAATGGTGTAAAGACGGCTCTGCCTACAACTCCTATTATAAAATACTTTGTGTACATTTCAGAAAGTTTAATATTTCGTATTTATAAAACAAGGGCAAGTTAGTAGGGCTTTTGAAAAAGGTCAGCGCCGTAGGCGCCCTAAAAAAATTGAATTTTTTAATAAAATAAATAGATTTCAGCTGAAAACTTCCGTCATTTTTGACGGGTGATACGCTAGAAAATTAAAATAAATTCCAGTAATTTTAGAATATGTTTTATATTATACCTACATGCAATTCAAATCGCGGTTCAATGTCGATGATGTAGGGTGTTACTGCATAACGTTATATTATACAATTTACGCAACTGGGTAAACATAGTTTTTGACAGCTTTCTATCTAAAAAAAAATTCCACATACATACATCACACAAAGCACACAATACATACAGCACACACCACAGACAGCATAGAGATAGCACACACTACACACCACATACACACAACATACAGACCACACACACAAAACACACCACACACAGCACACAAATAGCACACACTACACACGACACACACCACACCACACACAGCACTAAAGAAAAACACCGCAACACTCACAGTACACAACCACACACACGCATAACACACCACACACACAGCACACACAGCCCTAACTAAACATACACCACACACACCACACAAACAGTAACCACCACATACACAGCATACACACCACACACAGCGCACACCACACATACAGCCCACACCACACACATAGCATGCACACCCTACACAGCGCACATCACACATACCACGAAGATAACACATACCACACACACAGCACAGATCATTAAAGTCTATACCTGATTTTGTGTTTTCTCTGCGTCGAAGTGGGCCGTTTATTTTCGGAACACCTGATCTCATTTAATACCCTGATAATAGCCAAATGCCATGCAATCAGTTTATCTTACTGTTACAAAATTCCATTATCTTCAGCTTGGATAAGAAAAGACATTCCTATTTCCACACAGTAAACTTTTCATGCTCTATGGACCAATGGTCAAGGGGGTCCGGCCATGAGTGATGTCGAGGTGTTTTATATTAAACTAGACGCCCCGCGGCATTGCATACGCCGCAGACTTGCTCATGGAGAGTGCAAAGAATAGGGAGTTAAAATGTTCGAAAAAAGCGTGACGTACTTTATGGACGGCCCCTAACTGTATTTATATATGATCTTCTATATGAATTTACTGGTAAAAATTTATTTTTAAAAATAAAGCAACCCTACCCCCTTCCCAATTAGTGTCCATGTTTGCTACAAGTTTAAGGGACGTAGTGAGTAGTGAGTATTGTTAGTGTTTGTTTGTGCTATGAGCCATGGTCGCCCTTAAAACGCGTTTGAAACTCAAAGCTCGTTTTACTGCAAGTATTGATTGAAGCGTGTTAGTGTTTAGTTGGAAGTGCAGATCTCTTTCCTCATTTTGGAGTTTAAGAAGTGGTTGTAATTAAGCTACAAAATAAGGTAATTTTTTGCTACGCAATCTGAGTGAGTGTGTTTACATAGTGGAAATAGAGAATTCAGGGTTTTTTAAAAATTCGTTATATTAACTTGCTTTGTAAGTTTAAGCGATTGGACCATCCGAACATTTGTTTATAATTCTTTCACGTGACAGTTCAGTTCACGCGTTGACGCCGACCTTCGATGTTCACACTCCCTAACGTCCCTGCGCCCAGTTTTAAGACCACGGGAGATAATTCTGTTTCAGTCTGTAAATATCGCATTTACACATAATCACTACTTTTAGTTATGTCTAAAAAATACGGGATTTGTAGTCAAAAACTTTGTTTTTACATCGATTTATTTTTAAAAATTGTTTTTGTTTGTTTGTTAATATGATGTCTGGTTTATGGTCCTTCATTTTCTCAAATGTATTTGCAGTTAATAATTTGGGAAAGAAACAGTATTGACAAACATTTCTTAAAATTATTCTTACATTTATTTATAAATGAACGGAGGAGGATATTTTGTACCATTTAGCTCATGTCTATTATTAATCCTTAGATAATTTTATTTTTACGAAAAATGATTTGGTAAATCTTGATCTGAAAACGAAATACGAGTTCTCAACTGTTAATTTTTATACTAATTCATTATATTTCAAATACGGGGCTTAATGTTCTCCTCATTACATTACAATGACACCGATTCCATTCGTTAAAGTGTACTGTATACAAAACAGTTCGATGATTGCTGACTGCTAAAAGGAGACGCACCTGCTAACATTGACCCTTAACATCCCTAAATATTCATTTCAACACGATGGCCATTGACAATGTCGGTGATATCATTGTCCTCCTAAGTCTTGTAGGACGCTGCCTGATGTTCATGTACCCTGAGGAGGAAGTCAGGTGAGTGACGTGGATAAGTTGTTTTGTAGTGATGACCCCCTTTCCAGTCCATGACGGACTATGGGGCAAATGATGTAGCGTTCACAAGTTTTGGCCACCACTAACGAGCAGGGAATGTGTGGCCAGCACAATGCCCCAGGGGCCTTGCCAATACCTGGGCTCGAACCCGCAACTCGGGATCTGCCTCGGATCGATAGTCCAGTGCGCTACCACTTAGACCATCGCACCCCAAGGCGAAACAAGGGGTACTATCATCGATCCACCGGCTAATGAGAGTCAGCTTGAACGGAGGTTAAAAAGCGGTTATTCAGCGAAGTTCGGATAGAGTGGTAATGTACAACTCCAGTGGCATGGAGCCATTTCCTGTTGTAGCAAGTAAAGCTAGAGTGGCTTGGAGCCATTTACTGTTGCAGCAAGTTAAGCTATTTGGAATTTTGAATTGCCCTTAATTTTCATTTCCTACAAAAATCGACTTCCTGTTTGGCACTTAGTCCGGTACATACCCCCCACGAATCTTCGACCGCTTCCAGTTGACTGAAAGATAAAACGAAGATGTATTTACAGTCAGGCACGTCATCGACTATGGGCGATTGCCACCTCATCGCTAAGAGAAGAATCAAATTGAAGACCTCAAGGGAAGAAAGGGGTCGTCCTTGATATGATATGGCATCATTCCATCCTCATGGGATGATGGCGTTTCCTCCTGCTCCTCTACCCCCCTTCCCCTTTCTCCTGGCCCTTTTCTCCTCGCTCCTGGCTGTAAGGGAAGCTTCCGCGACTTGAATGCCCTCGCGTACTTTAGCCCGCCAGGAGGTGTGCTCCTCAGCAATGGTTTCCCACGTTTTATGGTCTATCTGCGCCAGACTCATGTCTTTCTTGCAGACATCCTTGAAGCGCAAGCAGGGGCGTCCTCTCTTCCGCATACCAGTTGCCAGCTCGCCGTAAAGCAGGGCTCTTGGAATGCGCTCCGAGTTCATCCTGCGGACATGTCCCAGCCACCGCAGGCGCCTCTCACTCAGGATTGAGTGCATGCTCAGCATATGACTCCTTCTGAGTACCTCGACATTCGTTATCTTGTTCTGCCACTTGATGTGCAGAATCCTGCGCAAGCATCGTAAGTGGAAGCTGTTGAGTTGCTTTGTTTGTTTGACATAGGTCGTCCAGCACTCGCTGCCATAGAGGAGTGTGCTGAGCACGCAGGCCTGGTACACAGTGATTTTTGTCCTATCAGTAAGCTGTGCATTGTTCCACACTCTTTGATCCAGCCTAGCCATTAATGATGCAGCCTTGCCGATTCTGGTTTCAATTTCCTTTTCCAGGGAGAGTGTGCTTGTGATGTTGCTGCCAAGGTAGGTAAAATCCTCGACGACATCCAAGGTGTTTCCCTCAATGGAGATTGCTGGGAAGCAGTCTGTTCCTTGTCTCATAATGTTGGTCTTTTTGAGGCTTATCGCTAGACCAAAATCCTTGCATGCCTCTGAGAACTTGTTGACCAAAAGTTGGAGACCAATCTCTGAATGTGAGGTAAGGGCTGCGTCATCCGCGAAGAGCAACTCTCTAATTAAAACATTTTCCACTTTTCTCTTTGCACGGAGACGGCTGATGTTGTACAGATTTCCATCCGCCCTGGTATGGATGTTTACGCCCTCGAAGCAGTCATCGAAAGCATGACGCAGTAGCATCGAAAAAAAGATACCGAAGAGTGTTGTAGCCAGTACACAGCCCTGTTTGACTCCGCTACAGACTGGGAAGGGTTCTGAGGTGGCACCATCGAAGAGCACTGTGCTGTGCATATTGGTGTGGAAGGACTCGATGATGGAGAGAAGCCGCGGCGGGCATCCTATTTTTTCCAATATACGTAGCAGACCCTTGCGGCTGACCAGGTCAAATGCCTTTGTTAGATCTATGAAGGCAACGAAGAGGGGTTTCTGTTGCTCCCGACATTTCTCTTGTAGCTGACGGAGTGAGAAGATCATGTCCATGGTTGACCGGCCAGCCCGAAAACCGCATTGTTTAGACATTATGCTCCAGAATTTGCAGACGTGCAAGGATCACTCTGGCCTTTCCCACAATACTCAGTAAGGAGATACCACGATAGTTATTGCAATCGCTGCGATCTCTTTTGTTCTTATAAAGCGTGACTATTTTGGGATGTGACCGCGTTCCCAGCAATCGCATATGAGTTCGTGCAGAGGCTTCAGTAGTGCTGGCTGCCCGTGCTTAAGGACTTCTGCAGGAATGCCATCGTTGCCTGGGGCCTTCCCATTTCTCAGATGATCGATGGCCTTACTAAGCTCCTCTATTGACGGTGGAGCATCAAGCTGATCTAGAACTGGTAGATCTGGGATTTTTTCTATGGCAGAGTCAGATACTACATTCTGTGTCGCATAGAGTTCTAGATAGTGCTCAGTCCAGCGCCGCATCTGCTTGTCTCGTTCTGTGATCATCTCACCTGATTTTGTCTTTATTGGAGCTGACTTTGATGTTGTGGGCCCAGTGGCCTTTTTTATGCCTTTGTACATTTGTTTAATATCTCCCTGATCAGCGGCAGATTGAATGCTTTTGCATAATTCCACCCAATAAGTGTTAGCGCAAAAACGTGCAGTCTTCCGGGCTGTGTTTCTGGCATTTCTGAGACATTGCAGGGTGTCAGGTCCTGGGGAAGCTTTGTAGGCCAATAGAGCTTTTCTTTTTGTCTCCGTCACGGGATTCATTGTAACCCAGTGGGCCTCAAACCAATCTGCATTTTTTCTTTCCTTCCTCCCGAGGACGGCAAGAGAGGTGTTGTAACTAGTGTCTCGAAGATGGAGCCAATTCGCATCGATTTGTTCTGTCCCTATAACATCATGAGGATTTGGGATTTCTTTCTGCGAGGTGTTGGCTTTAAGAGCTTGCTCAAGCTTGGTGTTAAGCTGATCCCTTATCTCAGGGCAGTTGATATTCTGCGTGTTGATGCGAGTTTTACCCTTGCTCTTAGAGTGAAACAATTTCTTTGGTATTAGTTTGATTCTACTTGCGACCAAAGAGTGGTCTGTGTCACAGTCGGCACTGTGGTAACTGCGTGTTTGGAGCACACTGGCCAGATCAGATCGCCTGGTGAGAACCAAATCAAGCTGGTGCCAGTGCTTGGAGTGGGGGTGTCTCCAAGACACTTTGTGGATGTTTTTGCATTCGAAGAATGTGTTGGTTACACTCAGATTGTGAGTACTGCATAGCTCGAGCAGTCGCTGGCCGTTGATATTAATTTTACCAATGCCATGTAAGCCAATGCTAGTGGACCAGGCTTTGTGATCTGCACCTACCCTGGCGTTGAAGTCACCGAGGAGGTATAGACTCTCATATGTGGGAATATTTGCTACTGCGGAGTTGGTGCTTGGGTTTATGGCTCGCTTGTTGAGTTAATCACTCTGAGCCCCATGCACCCAATGGGGCAGGCGAGCCATGACGGAACATCACCTTACTGGCTGGGGGCTGCCCAGCTTAAGGCGGGCGGTAGATGCTCAATGAGACATGGCGATCTCTCCCACCGTCTGGAACGACCCCTGGTGCCTAGCTCTACGCCAATTGAGCAATGGCTTATAACCGGTCGTCCTTAAATGACGTCAAATACCTAGGAGGGAGGGGGGTCCCCACAATTGTGACAATGTGTGACGAGGGGAGAGGGATTTTTAGAATTGTAACGTCACGACAAAACACGCTACTTTAAATCAAAGTTCCCTTAAATATTCGATTTGTTACTATTTATTTAATGATGCTTTACATATATTCACGCGTATAACGATATTAGAGTGCAGCCTTACAGTGCATACTGACAATATGCTGATTTGAAACATGCTAATTTTTAAATAGAAAATAGCCCTTGGGTGGGGGTTGTTACAGCTTTGTGACGTCATATTGGAGTGGAGTCTAAGTTTTTGTGACGAAGTGTGACGAGGGGGGAAATCGGCCAAAATAATGTGACGACGTTAATGGTCGGCCCCAAACGGTTATGTGGCATTTTTCAGTTTCTTAGTTTTCCTCTATCTTATAGAGCGTCAAAAAGAGAATTTCTGAATGAGGTTTTATGAAAAAGTAACGTCTCTGGCCATATGAAAAAAAAATCAAATTTACTTGGTTAATAAGTGATAAATATGTATAGCCTTGAACTTTAAAACGTGAATGTCTCAAAACATCACACATTTCACATAGCCGTTTCTTCCCTTGAGGTCTTTAATAGTATACTTCTCCGGCTCGCTCTTAGCATTGCTTAGAATGCATAGACAATGTGCGGAAAAAAAAAGAACATTGTAGTTTTTTCTTACACATGTTAAGAATTTTATACAATGCCGGATTTCCCACATTGCCGGTAACATATATAACTAAATATTAATTTTTATATTTTAATATTCATAGAAATAGTAACATAATGTGATGAGACATTTTAAATTAGAAATTTAAAAAATAACTAGTTAAGAGAGTTGTTGTATTTTTCATTCTTTTATTACAACTTTTTAAAAATCCATGGAATCACAAAATATTTTTAAAAAATTACATTAAGGAGTATTAAAAGAAGCAAAAAATTGTGTAGATTTAAAAAACAACAACATACATATTACACAGATTAGTTTGTTTGATATTTCCTCACAATATATAACATAGACAAGAACAGTAATTTAACAAAGAGTTTTGCACAATATTGAGATACTGTGGCATTATGTAAAAGAAAATACATTATTTAAAATAAAATTACATGCATTTTAACACAATATAGAAGTACAGTGGGGAGCTTATTCGAGGTATCATTAAAAAAATGTGTAAACAAAATAGAATATGCAATTAATTAATGTAATATTATTGGTTGGCTTAATTGAAAGAAGACATTAATTGGATATCTATTGTTAGGAGGTAATAAATTTATTCTTTAAAAAATCTTGTACGGCTGCTGTTATTTGTTTCAAGGAGCAAAACAGTCAAGTCTTTATTTTCAGACATTTGTTCCATTCGGAACGATCCAGTGCTTTCCTCCTCCATGCAAACTCCCAGCTGGTGTGAATCGGTCCATCTCAGCCTTGGGTGACTGGCGAGTTTTCTGTCCCCTGGTTTATGCCTGTATATCACTTTTGCTGCTCTACATTCCGGCATCCTCTTAACATGTTCTGCCCAGAATGTCCGCCTTTTTTGTTGTTGTAAAAAAACTCTCCCACGTGTTGAGATGTCTGTCTGCTTTTCTGTTATGGGTAAAAGTCTCAGTAGGGTATATTTTACTTACTACTTTTTTAAATATGGATGTCGTTCAGAACGTTTGTCTAAAGACTTTAAGAGAATATTTATTGAATTTTATCTAATGGAGAAAATGTTGCATTATTCACAACAGTGTACACCTTGAGAATTATCAAGGCAGAGGAAAGCCTGCGGATATGTATATTCAAATGCAGACGGGATGCCAGATGCAGATCAAAGGGTATTTAGGGCCGGAAGGAAGGAAGTCGAATGTGTCAGTGCAACTTTCATTAAACATTTATTTTCATTAATTAAGTGAACGAAAGGAGCTGTCTGATCAACACTTGCTTCAACACGTGTCATCGCTAATCAACCCTAGTTATCTCTGATCAGACCTTGTCATCTGTGATCAACCCTTGACATCTATGATCAACCATTGTCATATTAAGTGAAAGTATTGCGTGAAGTATATTTTAGCTAGACTTACTTCAAAAGTACCATTTAAAGTTGTCTGCTGTCAGTACAAAACAAGAATGATCATTAACTAGCGATAATAGTGTTACGTATTATGGACTGTATACCAACACAATGCGAGGTTGCTCAACCACTCGAAAAGCACAAGAAAAATTATTCAAATAAAATTGCAGGAAAAACTTCCAGGCCCTGAAATATTTGCCAAGGCAGGACTAACTAGTCTCTGCACACGCCTCATGCAGTGGCAAAAATTTTGAAAGTAGCATGCAGTGCGAATGTCAGACCATTGGCTCCCAAAGAGGCTAATCTATGATGAGCTTACTGAAGGGCATAGAACACGCGGGGGTCTACGTAGGCGCTACAAGGATACGCTCAAAAGCGCTCTAAAGGCCTTTGACATAGGGCATGACTCCTGGGAAGCAGCAGCCAGTGACCGAGCCCCCTGGCGCACTATAACACGGAACGGCGAAGCGGTCTGTGAGGCATGTAGACAACAGGCTGCCAAGTCCGGCCAGGAAGGACAGTGTACAAAACCCTAATGAACAGATCCCATCCATCTCTTGTCCGACATTCGGACGCAACTTTCGTGCAAGCATAAGGCTAATAAGCCACCAGAGGACACAAGTGGCGGCCTAAGCACTGGACTAATATGACGAGAGTGGTCCTCGTCGACTACGATGGACGAACAACAACAACTTAACGCTGTTGACAACATGCAGTGCTAACGTTTGAAATGTATTTTTAAAAATCTTTTATTTTATTTTTTAATTTTTTTTATACAAGCTACCCGCTTGGTTTGTGTGTGCTGCATCTAGAATTTCTTATAACATAATTGTTTTTTAGAAAGTTTAAACAATACATCTTATCAGCACTTAATTTATTTTTACAAATGCTTAAATTAGTGCGGCTCTTAATTTTATCAGATGTGACTAACTATATCCATAATGTATTTACTCCCAGTGCAAAAGAATTAGCATAACATTTTTTTTATTTAGGAAAAGATAATTAACATTTTATGTAGTTTCCTGGTTCTTTATCTGGAAAACATTTTCCACGGGGAAATCGTTAACTGTTTTCATGTGTCATAAGGGGTGAATTCGGAACTTTAATTTAAAGTTTGGGCGCTTTGCGATTGTCGCCACTGGTCACTAAGATTTGAAGTAATTTTGAATTTTTACTGAATATAATTTGGATAGTGAATTTCGTTAGAGAACCGCTAGTGGAGCGACGTGGCCTAAGTTGCCTTCCCAGAAACTTTTCGTTTCTTGTAAAATTAAAAACATTGTTTCAATCTCTTAGCTTTCCAACAGCGTGTACGTGTCAATTCATAGAAACTATGAGCTAAAGTTAACACTAACTGGAGTACTGAACATTGTGCCGGAAGCTTTTTCTTCTACATATTATTTGCCCTAGACTTAGCACAGGTCTTGGCAAATACCTGGCAAACCTGCTGAGCAGTGCCATATAACACTGTCTTCATGTGGGACTCCTTTGCTTCCCTAACCCCCCCCCCGGCTATGTCTAGCGCGGGACACGAAGTTAACACATGTAGTACTGTTTCAGAGGCTTGGTTGCAAAGACGGCAGTTCGAGTCCCCGTTATGGTCTAGCCTGTTGAAATATGAGTTAGTTGGGCAGTGCTCTGTTCGCATTAGAGTCACTAAACTCTGGTGCTTGCGACTCGAACTCCACCACTGGTCTGATCGACTTAGCCTGGTCATGTTAGTAAACACGCGGCAGTCGTGTTGTCAGCCCACTCCTGGTACCACTTGTTCCTGAAGTGGTCCATTATCCAGGACTATGCCCCGAGATAAGTGACTGGGACGTCTGGTTGGGGCTGGGCTGCCCCGGTTTTTGCCAAGGAGTCTGCTTTCTCATTGCCGTCAACATTCACGTGGCTCGGGTTCTACTGCACTGTTACCTTACCTCCGAGCCTTTCGAGCTTACCCACGTCATCTAAGATGTCGTCAATCAAGTGGGTGCTACAGTTCTCACTTTTTAGGAAGCTAAACGGTTCTCGTTTCAAATTTATCTTTACAGCACTTTTGTTGTTAAGTAAATAGATGTAGCAACATTTTTATACTTTACAAAAAAATATAGATTTAATACAAAAATCTTCATTATTTTTTGTAAGCTTGATAGCTTACCGATTCACTCACAGTTTGTTTGGCGTGGGGTGAACACGAGCCCCTTCTTCCAGGTGTGTTACCGATGTACGAATCTCATGATAATTGGAATTATTTAATCATATTTACGAGGGTGTCGGACTTCAGGTTTTTCCATGGGCGCAATGTTATGAATAAGGATATGTAAAGGAAATGTACAGAGAAACATTAGCTTGCTCAGGGGCTGTACCCCCACCATACCCTCTGAATAAGGATTTCTGCTTGATAGGTTGTTTTATAAAACGGTTCCGTGTGGTATCCGGTCACGATTGGGGCCACTGATAACACAGATGTGTGTTTAGATGGGTGTGATTTCGGGGGCGGGGGGCTAAGATTTTTTAAAAACTTGATTCAGGTCATCATAGACATGAACAAGATATGGCGGGATTGTCTGGGTTATTCTCTCATAATATTTGATCTTTTTTTCTTACAACTTATATATTTTTAAGTGCGAGAGACCATTATGTCATTAAAAATTAAAGAAAAAAATATTTTATTATTAACTAAATAAATATGTATAGTCTTAACGTGGAAATTATTTTCTTTATTTTTACAAAAGATAAATTCCTCCAAACTGACGTCACTCAGCTAGCATTCAACCACTGCTCTCGATAGGGGCGTCACTAGGGGAGTGCGGGGTGGTGGTGTTGCGGACCGCACCTGGCGACACCATGACAAGTGGTGACGCCAAAATGTAAACTTCTTTAGATTCCCTTTTGATTGGAACTGAAGGACTCGGATGGGGTTTATGGAGTAAGTCGTGAGAGGTTGACCCCATGACATACCGTAGTGACGCCTCTGGCTACCGATAATTTAGTTTCAATCAAGGCTACGTACAGGCGTAACAGTAATTAGTGCGGTCTTAAACATTTTGAATTTGGAGTGAGCATGACTATTTCCTTTAACCTCTTGAAATCAATTTATAATATTTTAGGCATATTCAGCCATCAGCAGTGTGTGTCTGGATGAAGGGGCATACCAAAATATCACCCCCCCCCCACCTCAACCCTCTATTCCACATTTCGAGTTCGATCTAACATTAATTAAAACAATAATCTTGATAGTAATAAGACTAAAATTGAAGTAATATATTAAAATAAATAAAGAATCGCTGATATTCGAGAGGTCGATAGTCGAACGAGAAATATCCCAAAAGCATTTGACAAAGTTCACCACCTTAGTTTACTTAAAAAACTTAACTACTTTGGAATCTCGGGTTCCTTACATCACTGGATCCAAGACTTCCTTTTGGGCAGGGAGCAAACTGTAATAATTAATGGATCTAAATCTGCACCAATAAAGGTTAACTCAGGAGTTCCACAAGGAACTGTGCTAGGCCCCTTACTCTTTTTAATTTATATAAATGATATACCCAACAACATCTCAACAGGTACAAAAGTTAGGTTATTTGCTGATGATTGTATAATCTATAGAACAATTAAATCAGAACAAGATAGCAAAATTTTACAAAAAGACTTAGATGAATTGATAAAATGGGAAACTAACTGGAGTATGTCTTTCCACCCAGAAAAGTGTCAACTGTTAAGAGTAACAAAGAAAAAGAAACAAATAAATTCAAAATATTAAATTCATGGAAAAGAACTGACCCAAACTAAAGATGCAAAATACTTAGGAGTCTTAATAAATGAGAAACTATCATGGAATCCCCATGTCAATGAAGTTATTAAAAAATCAAACAAAACCTTAGGCTTTATAAAAAGGAACTTTAACAAATGTAATAGAGATATAAAACTAAAATGCTACCTCACTTTGGTGAGACCTGTACTAGAATATGCATCTTCTGTATGGGACCCATCCACCAAAGAAAACATTGATAAACTAGAACAAATTCAAAAAAGAGCTGCCAGATTCATTACTGGAGAATATTCGAAACTGACAAGAATAACACCATTAGTTAAATCATTAAACCTTGAAACACTAGAGGATAGAAGAACCAAGAGCAAAGTAGTCATCATACATAAAGCAATTAATTCTAATTTAGAAATACAACACAAAGATAACTTAATACAACCCTCAGATAGACATAAGGATAAAAACACCTTTCTTATTCCGTATGCAAGAACAAACACATACAAGTTTTCCTTCTTCCCGTCCGGAATTCGGGCGTGGAATGGGTTGCCTGAAGAATCCAGGAAAACCAACACTTTATCAACATTTAAATCTCTAATAAAAATGCAGGACTAAACACAAACCATAGATAAGCGTAGGACGCAATAATCTTCTGTATAGAAGGAGCGTCTGTAAACAGATAAGATAGATCACTTAGTCGCGAAGACAGCGTCACGACTTGAAATGTTTCAAACATTTGAAGAGGCGAATAAACAAATACATAGGCGCAATTTTGTTGGCTTTAAGGTTGGGCCACACTATCAAATGCCATCAAGCATTTGATCAAGCATTTGATCAAACAAACGCACTATAAATTTTTTGTATTATTACGCAACCTCCATATCACGTGAACAAAGAACGAAAACCAATAAATTATTATTCTTTAAAAGTAATTTTTATATTGTTACTTTTTATTTTGCTGGCGACAAAATAAATGGCGACCCATAGCAGTTATGATATGGATCTTCATCAGCAAGCAGAAGACAACTTGATAAAAAATACTTTGATTGCAGTAGTAACAACTGCTTGTGTAATTCAAAATGTTGAAACTGAACATTTGAAAGCAAAGAAAAATGGTAAAAAGAGAGTTTGGAGTAGGCCATCACTTTTAGAAAGAAATATTTTAGGTGTGTGTCCAATAGCTAATAGTTTTAGAAATAATGAAACAATTAACTTCAAAAGGTTTTTGAAGATGTCTGAAGAAAATTTTGAAGAATTATTAAAGCGCGTCAGCCCTTTAATAAAAAAAAATGATACGTTGTTGAGGATGTCAATATCTCCAGAAATGAGACTTATTGTCACTCTTCGATACATTTTATCAGGTAAGAAATTATATTTATAATTAATAATTTTAAAATTAATTACTAATAGAGTTTATTTGTAACTAAATTATTTTTAAAAAAATATTTATTGTTAGTTTAATAAAAAATATATATTAATTAAGGCTAATAACTATAGGTTTTAATGAATTTTAAAATTTAAAAAAAAAGAACAAATAAAATCAATGTTAAATGTATGTGGCCGGCCATAAGGTAGGTCACGTTCAAACGGGGAAGGGGTGGGGGTGTCAAAAATAGCGTGACGTACTTTATGTACAGCCCATATTTAAATACGCACAAAGTCATGTTTTCGTACTCCCCCTCCCAATAGCTTGACTTCATTTATGTACTGCCCTTATACTTATAAATGAGATGGATATATTTTGGATAAATATTTCAGTTATGTCTGGACGTTTGATATGAATCAAATGTTAGTTTACTTGAAAGTAATTTTAAAAGTTCTGAAATTCGTTTGCATTAAATATAAAAAATTATTGCATATCAGATTTGAATCAGTCGGTATTGAAAGACTTTTGTAGCCTGAGCGGTTTATTTTATTATGCTTAGTATTATGCAAATTAAATTGGTTGTGCCTACGTTCACATTCAGTCAAGTAACACCATCCTCCCGGTATGCAAAATACCGTTGATTAAACAACTCCCTCCCCCCTCTTTATATATTAAGAGAATATGTCAATATAAGTAAAACAATAAGTCAATATAAGTAAAACAATAAGTCAATATCAGTAAAACAATAAGTCAATATAAGTAAAACAATAAGTCAATATAAGTAAAACAATAAGTGAATATAAGTAAAACAATAAGTCAATATAAGTAAAACAATAAGTCAAGATAAGTAAAACAATAAGTCAATATAAGTAAAACAATAAGTCAATATAAGTAAAACAATAAGTCAATATAAGTAAAACAATAAGTGAATATAAGTAAAACAATAAGTGAATATAAGTAAAACAATAAGTGAATATAAGTAAAACAATAAGTCAATATAAGTAAAACAATAAGTCAATATAAAAGTCAGAAAACAATGAATGTTTCAGTATACTCATACTCATATGCAATTAATCTTTCTTAAAAAATATTAAAATTTTTGTTTTATATACATAGTTTAAATAGCCAAAAATTCTCTAATGAATGTCATATGTTGAACTGACATAATTTTAAAATAAATATATTTTTGTTTTAACAGGGATGTCATTTCAGGATTTAGGCCTGTACCATAAAGTTGGCAAGAGTACAGTGTCTAAAATTGTCATAGAAACATGCATGGCTATCTCGTCTGTTCTTGACAGTGATATCAAAGTAAGTTTTCAGTTTCAAAAATGATAGAAAGTAATTCAATAACAAGCTTCAAAATTAAAGAAAAAAAAGCAGTACAATTTAAAAGATTAATATTATTTTAATAACTTAATTGGTTAAAATATTAAATAAATTTAACAATTTTAAATTTAAATGTTAACACAGTGAAATTCAAAATATATTTACTGTAATTACTGATCATTTTTAAACATATTTTAACTTATAAGATCATGAATTTCCATATTACTGTACATACTAACAAAATCAATGTACATACATATATTATAAAAAAACATTAATTACTAACATTAATGTTGCTTCCATATGCTTTTATTGAAGTGTTAAAGAAAAAAAAATATAACATAAATTCATATCAATATGAGTCATATTATAAAATTGCAATCTGTCACCCATTGTTGCATCTGTAGTCTTTAGTGGTAGGGAAGTAATTATAAAAACTATGGCACTGATAAATGAGATAAGCAACTTAATTATTTTAAATGGTAAAGACTTGAACAACTGATAATTAGCCAGGTAGTTGTGAATGGCCAATCTATCAAGCAATAATGTATTGAATTACCAAAGCATTTGACAAGAATCATAGGCCAATAATTTATCTGTGCAGTGATCTGTGACTTGAAGAATTATAGGGCTACATAAAATTGAGATTAAGTGTTTAATTTGTCTGAAATATAATATTTTAACACACCTTTTTGTTTTAAATTTGAAATTCTATAGCAATATTTTTTTATTTTTTTTTAATCATGAAATTAAATTCGCCCATTTTAATTCCTCAAAATGTTAATAAGAGTAGTATGAATCTCATACTTTGCTTCATTTAGTTTTTTTGGATCTGAAATTTGGTCTAAAGCTGTTTCTACAAATTGACAAAATATTTTGTTACCTGTTAATCTACAATCTTTACTTCCTGACTCATTTAATTTATTAGATAAAGTATCTAAAATAGAATTACATTTGACAAGGGCATTAGGTGGATTTATTTCATTAGCTTTTCTTTTTTTATTTGATTTTTGGGTTCTATTAAAATTTAACATGTGATTATGTGAAACAAGAGATGTATCTAAGTTAACTGAATTAAATTCATTTTCTTTATTGACTAGGTCAAGGTCTTTTTCCAAAATGTCAGTGCCATCACTCATAACAGATTGTGTTTCATCAATATATTCCTCAATGTCATGGCTTGTACTTTGTAATGGAGCAAAGCTTTTCTGAAATATGATATTTAAATGATTTTATGAAATGCATTTACATAAATATTTAAAATTGTTAAGACAATGTGCATTTATATTTTCAGGTACCCAATACTCCGGAAAAGTGGGCTCATATTGCTAAAGAATTTGAAAACAGATGGAATTTTCCACAATGTATTGGTGCCTTAGATGGGAAACACATAGCTATTAGAAAGCCTAAAAATAGTGGATCTCAATATTATAATTATAAAAAAATTTTCAGTATAATTCTTTTGGGCTTAGTGGATGCTGATTACAAATTTCTTTATGTACATATAGGGTGCAATGGAAGAGTACCTGATGGTTCAGTTTTTGAAAATTCAGGTTTAGCTGAAGCTTTGAGGAGCAATACACTTAACATTCCAGCAGATCAGCCGATTGAAGGCATTAATGGGGATTTGCCTTATTTAATTGTAGCTGATGAGGCTTTTCCATTAAAAAAATATATTATGAAGCCTTATGCGAAAAGAAACTTAACGTTAAAGAAAAGGGTATTTAATTATAGATTATCTAGGGCCAGGAGAATTGTAGAGGATGCCTTTGGCATTCTTGCAAATAGATTTCAAATTCTAAAAAGACCACTCATGTTAGAACCAGAAAAGGCAAAACATGTGGTCTATTGTTGTGTAACATTACACAATTATCTTAGACAAAAATGTGACACTAAGTACTGTCTTCCTGTTGTGAATGCCAGGCAAGGAATGACTGGGCTTATGCCCAAAATGGTGATGGATAACACAGCTCATGAAGCTGAAACTGTTAGAGATAAATTAGCAACATATTTTTCTACAAATGGTGCTGTGAGTTGGCAGTGGCATAAAGTACAAGAAGGAAATTAATCAAATATCCTAAAAATAAATGCCCTTAATTTATGATTATAAAAATGACTCTCATTTAAAATATAAATATCTATTTCACAAATACATTGTATGTATTAAGTTCAGTCAGATAAGAGATCTTGTCTTATCTGTTACAGACACTCATACTATACAGAAGATTATTGTTTGCTACGATTATATATGGTTTGTGTGTAGTCCTGCCTTATTATTAGATTTTTAAATGTTGATAAAATGTTGGTTTTCCTGGTTTCTTCAGGCAACCCATTCCACGCCCAAAATCCGGATGGGAACAATGAAATTTGAATGTGTTTGTTCTTGCATAAGGAATAAGAAACGTGTTTTTATCCTTGTGTCTATCTGAGGGTTGTATTAAGTTATCTTTGTGTTGTATTTCTAAGTTAGAATTAATTGATTCATGTATTATTACTACTTTACTCTTGGTTCTTCTATCCTCTAGTGTTTCAAGGTTTAATGATTTAACTAATGGTGTTATTATTGTCAGTTTTGAATATTATCCAGTAATGTATCTGGCAGCTCTTTTTTAAATTTGTTCTAGTTTTTAATTTTTACTCTTAACATTTGACACTTTTCTGTGTGGAAAGACATACTCCAGTTAGTTTCCCATTTTATCAATTCATCTAAGTCTTTTTGTAAAATTTTGCTATCTTGTTCTGATTTAATTTATTGTTCTATAGATTATACAATCATCAGCAAATAACCTAAATTTATTCCTGTTGAGATGTTGGGTAAATCATTTATATTTATATAATTAAAAAGAAAAGGGGACCTAGCACAGTTCCTTGTGGAACTCAATGAGTTAACCTTTATTGGTGCAGATTTACAGGTGGTACAATTAAGTGATACATGTCTTTAATTACCAGGGTCTGATTTAAAATCCTAGAGAGGCTTGAAAAATAACTAAAAGGATTGAGGACAGATCATTGCTAAGTTCTTTTAATAACCTTGCAGGCAATTCATATGGGCCAGTGGCTTTGTTTATTTTTAATTTTTTTTAAACATTAAATGTATACCTATATCGTCTACTGTTATGCTACGTATTTCTTCCATTTTATTTAAATTTATTAAAACTTCCTTTTTGCCTTATGCAGAAAATTAAGAAGCAAAATATGTGTTAAGGGTATTAGCTTTAGTTTCATTATCATTATAGGTTTTATTATTTGAGCCTTTTATTGTGGCTATTCCTATATGTTCCATTTGGTTAGATTTGTAAAAGGACCATAAGTTTTTATAGTTATCTTTAGAAATTAAATTGTTTATATATTAATTTTGGAGGTTTCGACCAAGTTTTTGTGTCAAGTGTTTAATCTTTAAGTTTTTTTGGCAACATTCTCATCCCTTATATTTTTTAGATTTGTTTTTATATATCTTTCCAAATTTATTCTAATGGACTATTTGTGTTAAATTTACTTAGGAAATGTTTTTCGAACTTAGTCGATTGGTTTAGTTTCATTGAATTACATTCATTCCAAAGATAGATTATTCTTCTATGTATCTTATTTATTTAAGTTTTTATTGTATTGGTTACCCTAACAATATCATGGTCGGAGAGTCCAGGAATTATTTCAAAGTCTATAACTAATAATGGTCTATTTGTTAAGAATAAATCTAGTGTTTTATTTTTTAATTTTAGCTTTTTAAACTGTCTGTTCTAGGTTTATGGTGTTTATAGTGTCTATAAACTTTTCATTAATAACATTATTAGTTTGATAGTTATCAATTTTATAGTTTTTCCAAATTATAAAACATTAAATTGATGTAAAATTATCTATGTACAATCATTGCATTTATTTTTGTTTTTTGATGTTTGTGTTGTGCCATATTTATGTAATAATTTGAGAAAATTAATATTGCCATACTATAAAGTTCTAATAAAAATTGTGTAACTTCATATCATTGTTTTACTTATTTTACAAATTATTAAATTATTTATTTATTTTTCCTTTTAAATATTTGCTTTCTTTTCATTATATACTATTTCTTTGCTAATTACAACTGCTAAGTAATATGTTCAACTTTTTTATAAAAATTTTTAAAATATTAAATTGGCTAATTATTTACCAGGTTACTAAGACCCTTTTCTGTGATGAAATGTGGAGCCAAAAATCCATCCATTGTAGCAAAAAGACACCAACTGGAATGAAAAACATCTTTGCTTCCTACCCCACTTTTCATTGATGCCTCCTGTTTTCTTTTTTCCCGCCTATAGGAAGATTTTAAACTATTCCATTTTGATTTAACTTGGACTTCTGAAGAAAAAAATTTAATATGTTAGGAGTTCTATGTTTTCTTTATTAAATTTTGAAATCCATAAATTGTCGTTCCAAATCCTCATTGCCCTCATAATAACAAATTTATTACAACATATTTTGCAAATAATTTATCAATTCTACATTAAAATATGTTTATATATAACCTTTAATTTATATGTAAGTCTCAAATAAAACAAATTTTGCAACTTAATATTTTCATATCATTTATTTAAATAATTTTTTGCATTAAATTTCATAATCCACATTATTTATTAAACCCTTTTACACAAGTCAATAAATGTAAACATAATATTAAAAATAAAATAAAATACTCAGTCACACAATCACAATTCTTTCTAATTCATATTTTATATTTATATAGTTGAACGGCCTAATTTGTTTTTATCAATATGTAACATAACAACATAACACTCCAAATATTCACTAATGTAACTAATTAGATCGTAGTTATTAAATACCAAAAATAGTAGGGTAGAATGAGACTAATAATGCTTTTTTTTTGTGTAACTTTGTTGATTGACAATATTGACATGATTATTCAAACATACCAGAGCGGATTTTAAATCTCATTGAATTTAAAAAAAGTCAATTTTAATTTATTTGTTTGTTATATCAACAATACATATTGATACTTATGTATGTTTTATAATATTTATAATTAATTTATCAGTGATCCATTAAAAATATTTAAAGAAATCATTATCTTGTTGACAACCAGGTGTCATGCTAATCATAATGATCACAGTGTGTCAAACATACACACTAATAGTCATATTTTTAAAAATATTGACTATACTAAAGACTATACTATGCATTATCAACACTGTAGCTATTATTATAGGTGAAATATAAGAGAATAAAAATGCAAAATGCCATCACCGTCGCCGGAGATTTACCTGTCCAAGTTGGGCCCATAGCCTCTGCTATTTTTTGACACGCAAGTGACCTTGCAATACTATTAAAATAATTTTTATGCTTAACATGCCAAAGGTTTTCATGCTCTCTTATTAGATTTACAAATTTTTCTGAATCGTATTTACTACTTATAACTAAAGATTCATTTTCATTATGGCAAGAGACAGAGGAAGCCATTTTGAACAGACAGACGATAAGTCATGTGACCACAGCAGACAACATTTGACATTAAATTGTTTATAAATAAAACTAATTTATTTTAAAATACTGTTTTATTTTATTTTCATAAATAAGTAATTTGCTATAAACATTAATATTATTAACCATTATTAAATTTTGATAAGCGCTTATAATTGTATTATTAATCGATAATTTCAATATCGTAACAATTTCAATTAGACTAATGACTCCTAATGACAATGATTAATGAGTCTAATGATAATGACTAGTTATTTTAGTTATAGATTATACTATATTATTTAGTATACTAATAATTAATTTGTTTTATTATTATAAATTCATAAATTTCCATGGCATTTAAATTAATTTCTTTATATTTTTTTAACTGTCGATCGTTGTAAACATAATATATGATAAATGTATTATGTTTATGAAGCTCTCTAAATCAGAAACAGCATAGTACTTAAGGTGTCGAAGCCACAGTATTACCGCCAGACCAAGTCAAATTTGGTCCTGTAATGTGGGGACATCACTTTCACATTGTATCTTAAACACCGTTTTATATACCTAGAATTTATTTCTCTTTAAATATTTGTTAATGTTCCAATTTTTCATTCATTACGCTTGAGAAGAGCTCATATAAAACTCAACTAGAATATAAATGGTAGCCATTAAAATCAAAATAAAAATCAGCTGTAAGTCAAGTCATGTGACTAATATTTACGCCTATTAAATCTGCATTCGCCAATAAAATAGTGCGTTTGATCAAATGCTCGCGAGCAATGATTGATAGTGTGGCCCAACCTTTAGCGGCTGTCCATTAAATTTAAATTATGATGATAAAAAAACGAATACAATGACTAATGACTATGACATATTATATGATTATAGCTAGAAATTTTTTTTTAAAAGTTGACAGATTAATTACTGGAGCATATTCAAAACTGACAAGAATAACTCCATTAGTTTAATAATTAAACCTTGAAACACCAGAGGATAGAAGAACCAAGAGTAAAGTAGTAATTATACATAAAACAATTCTAATTTAGAAATACAACACAAAGAAATACAACCCTCAGATAGTGATAGACATAAGATAAGTATAAGGCAAGTTAAGGATAAAAAGACCTTTCTTTTATGCAAGAACAAACACATATAAAATTTCGTACTTCCCGTCCGGAATTCGGGTGTGGAATGGGTTGCTTGAAGAAACCAGGAAGTCCCTAAGGAAAGCCGACACTTTATCAACATTTTTAATACTCTAATAAGAATGCATGACTAAACACAAACCATAGATAATCGTAGGAGTAGGACGCAATAATCTTCTGTATAGAAGGAGCATCTGTAACAGATAAGATAATTTATTTTATGATGTTTTACATGTTTTATCGTGTTACAATATTAGAGTGCAGCCTTACACTAAATTCTAAATAGTGAATTGAAACATGCTCTTTTTCAAATAGAAAATACAGCTGTTAGGGGGGGGGGATGTCAAAGCTCTGTGATGTCATATTGGAGGGGGGGGGGTCTAAGTTTTTGTGACTTTATATAGACATAGGAAGTATAACTAATAATAATGATGTTACTTTCATAAGTTTTAATTTATTCTAGTGGTCTTAGAGTAACTAGCTCTAGCACTTGCACCATCCAGGAAATATAATTAAAATAGTTTATTAGTTTTTATGAAGTGTCTGCTGTTATGAGTAGTCTAGTCGTAACAACAAGAAATAATTTTATTGTTATGCCTAGTCGTAGCAATAGCCAATTTATTCTACTGTTACGACTAGTATTAAAAATAGGCAATGTGCTTACTGTTAGAACTAAAGTCTAACTAAATTAACATTCCTTGTCAAAGCTACTAACTTCCAATTTATTAGGACATATATAAAGTCATTTGGTGATTCTATAGGCCTGTTTTGTTTTAAAAGGTAGTAGTACTAGGGAACAAAATAAATTAAATCCAGATAAAATTGATGACACATTCTCCCTATCAGTTTCAGTACTATTGCTGGTAGTTTTAAAAGTCATGCTTCAGAGCACTGTCAGTACTATTGCTGGTAGTTTTAAAAGTCATGCTTCAGAGCACTGTCAGTACTATTGCTGGTAGTTTTAAAAGTCATGCTTCAGAGCACTGTCAGAACTATTGCTGGTAGTTTTAAAAGTCATGCTTCAGGACACTGTCAGTACTATTGCTGGTAGTTTTAAAAGTCATGCTTCAGGGCATAATCATGGATGTATCTCAGTGGTGCCCCATAATGGATTATGTTTGAGCACAATCATGGATGTATCTCAGTGGTGCCCCATAATGGATTTATGTTTGTGCACAATCATGGATGTATCTCAGTGGTGCCCCATAATGGACTTATGTTTGTGCACAATCATGGATGTATCTCAGTGGTGCACGTCATGGATGTATCTCAGTGGTGCCCCATAATGGATTTATGTTTGAGCACAATCATGGATGTATCTCAGTGGTGCCCCATAATGGATTTATGTTTGTGCACAATCATGGATGTATCTCAGTGGTGCCCCATAATGGACTTATGTTTGTGCACAATCATGGATGTATCTCAGTGGTGCACGTCATGGATGTATCTCAGTGGTGCCCCATAATGGATTTATGTTTGTGCACAATCATGGATGTATCTCAGTGGTGCATGTCATGGATGTATCTCAGTGGTGGCCCATAATGGATTTATGTTTGAGCACAATCATGGATGTATCTCAGTGGTGCCCCATAATGGATTTATGTTTGTACACAATCATAGATGTATCTCAGTGGTGCACGTCATGGATGTATCTCAGTGGTGCCCCATAATGGATTTATGTTTGTGCACAATCATGGCTGTATCTCAGTGGTGCACGTCATGGATGTATCACAGTGGTGCACATCATGGATGTATCTCAGTGGTGCCCCATAATGGACTTATGTTTGTGCACAATCATGGATGTATCTCAGTGGTGCACATCATGGATGTATCTCAGTGGTGCACATCATGGATGTATCTCTGTGGTGCCCAATAATGGATTTATGTTTGTGCACAATCATAGATGTATCTCAGTGGTGCACATCATGGATGTATCTCAGTGGTGCACATCATGGATGTATCTCAGTGGTGCACATCATGGATGTGTCTCAGTGGTGCATGTCATGGATGTATCTCAGTGGTACCCCATAATGGATTTATATTTGTGCACAATCATGGATGTCTCAGTGGTGCACGTCATGGATGTATCTCAGTGGTGCACAATCATGGATGTATCTCAGTGGTGCATGTCATGGATGTATCTCAGTGGTGCCCCATAATGGATTTATGTTTGTGCACAATCATGGATGTATCTCAGTGGTGCATGTCATGGATGTATCTCAGTGGTGCACGTCATGGATGTATCTCAGTGGTGCCCCATAATGGATTTATGTTTGTGCACAATCATGGATGTATCTCAGTGGTGCACATCATGGATGTATCTCAGTGGTGCACATCATGGATGTGTCTCAGTGGTGCACGTCATGGATGTATCTCAGTGGTACCCCATAATGGATTTATGTTTGTGCACAATCATGGATGTATCTCAGTGGTGCACGTCATGGATGTATCTCAGTGGTGCACAATCATGGATGTATCTCAGTGGTGCCCCATATTGGATTTATGTTTGTGCACAATCATTGATGTATCTCAGTGGTGCACGTCATGGATGTATCTCAGTGGTGCCCCATAATGGATTTATGTTTGTGCACAATCATGGATGTATCTCAGTGGTGCACGTCATGGATGTATATCAGTGGTGCACGTCATGGATGTATCTCAGTGGTGCCCATCATGGATGTATCTCAGAGGTGCCCCATAATGGATTTATGTTTGTGCAAAATCTTGGATGTATCACAGTGGTGCTTGCATGGATGTATCTCAGTGGTGCACATCATGGATGTATCTCATTGGTGCCCCATAATGGATTTATGTTTGTGCAAAATCTTGGATGTATCTCAGTGGTGCACATCATGGATGTATCTCAGTGGTGCACATCATGGATGTGTCTCAGTGGTGCATGTCATGGATGTATCTCAGTGGTGCACCATAATGGATTTATGTTTTATGCACAATCATGGATGTATCTCAGTGGTGCACATCATGGATGTATCTCAGTGTTGCCCCATAATGGATTTATGTTTGTGCACAATCATGGATGTATCTCAGTGGTGTACGTCATGGATGTATCTCAGTGGTGCACATCATGGATGTGTCTCAGTGCTGGGGGCAAAAAAAAAGATAATTTATAAAATATTTTGAACTTTATCGAAAACTTTTAATCCTCCAATCCTTTAAACTGAAGTACATTATAATTGATTTCTGAGCAATCAACATTCAGTGATTTAAAAAGATTTCAGACAAAATACAACACATTGAATTATGTAATTTAAAATTTTTTAATTAAGAGCTAAAAATATTTTTCAAAAACTTACACGGGTTGATCTCTGTGAAGGATTTTTTCCCGTAGCCAAGGGTGTCCCTGAGTAGGGCTGTCAATATTGTTGAAAGAAGCTGACCGGTGTCCCTGAGTAGGGCTGTCAATATTGTTGAAAGAAGCTGACCGGTGTCCCTGAGTAGGGCTGTCAATATTGTTGAAAGAAGCTGACCGGTGTCCCTGAGTAGGGCTGTCAATATTGTTGAAAGAAGCTGACCGGTGTCCCTGAGTAGGGCTGTCAATATTGTTGAAAGAAGCTGACCGGTGTCCCTGAGTAGGGCTGTCAATATTGTTGAAAGAAGCTGACCGGTGTCCCTGAGTAGGGCTGTCAATATTGTTGAAAGAAGCTGACCGGTGTCCCTGAGTAGGGCTGTCAATATTGTTGAAAGAAGCTGACCGGTGTCCCTGAGTAGGGCTGTCAATATTGTTGAAAGAAGCTGACCGGTGTCCCTGAGTAGGGCTGTCAATATTGTTGAAAGAAGCTGACCGGTGTCCCTGAGTAGGGCTGTCAATATTGTTGAAAGAAGCTGACCGGTGTCCCTGAGTAGGGCTGTCAATATTGTTGAAAGAAGCTGACCGGTGTCCCTGATTAGGGCTGTCAATATTGTTGAAAGAAGCTGACCGGTTACCCGTTGACAGGCTTATCCCTGAGTCCACCCAGCTCCGAGTGAATAACTGACGCTGGTTAGAGAAACAAAGGCGGCTGGAAGTAGTTTGGTCCCTCATAGCCGAGGCCTGTGAATCTGTGTCACTTGACAATACGTTCTTAACAGAGCATATGACGCAATAATATTCTGTATTGAAGAAACATCTGTAATAGAAAAGATGGGATTAATTGTTTATAAGAAGCTGACATCTCTATTGCAATCATCAAATGTTTGTTCATTGTAGAAACAAATTATTAAAAAGAAACATTCTAAATTTTTAATTCATACTGGTATGTGTTTTTTTTTATGTCCCATGCTCAGCAGGTAGGTATTAATGAATATTAACCATAGGGTATAATACAACATACATCCGATATACAATCAGAAACACAAAAAAAGATTATCAAGTTGCAATAATGTTAGGTAAAAATAAATGTTTTAATTAAAAAAGAAATGGAGAGTCAGCTCATTTCAACTTAAAGATGCTTTTATTTAAATCATTATCCTTCCTGGCTCATCTGTTTCGGAACAAGTGCATTTGTCTTGGCATCAGTTGTATCTCTAATTTTTCACTGACTTGCATTGTATCATCCTGGCCAACTACAAATGAAATAACTTAAATAAAACTATTTTGGACAATTAGATTTCTGAAAGAATGAACAGTATGTATTGCAAAATGTTATTTCACATTCCATTTTCACCAAATAATATGTTGTGTTAAATTGCAGCGAAATGTGCTATGATGGGATGGCATTTATGTACAGTAACAAAATAACTATACTACCCTATGAGTAAGCTTATGAGAAAAAATATTAGAAATGAATATCTTGAACACTTTTTTGTGGAAGGTTATTTGTTTCATTGCTCTGTAAAACCAAGGGAGACAGCTTATTAAAGGTATCACTTAATTGTATTCATTAAACTTTTTTATTTAGTTAACAACTTTTTCCTTTATTTTTTGTTAAATTAATTTACCACTGAGAGTAATTGAAATAACTCAACATCTTTTAATTTAAATCCAGCCAAAACATAGAACTTATTTACGACTAAATTTTGTATGCCCATTAAAAAGTCTTCAGCAAGAGCACAGTTTTCATTTTTATTAAGTTAAAACTTCTTTTTTAAAATAGGATAACTGAAATCATCAAATCATAATTAGAAACTGCACTGCTTTTAATAGGAAAAGTTTCAAAATGAAAATAAATAATTTTAGCCAGAGAAAGCTATGATAATATATTTTAAAAAAAATTCCATTTGCTTTAAATAATTCACAAGAAATAAGCTAAAAATAAATAGAGGTAAATAAGGATTTTTAAAAACCACGTTTTTATAAGTGGACTAAAAAGAAGAAAATAATTTAAAACTTAAAGTTCAAGTACTTTCATTTAATATGACTAAAAAACGTGGGGCTGTTGCTTATGAGGTTTTACATATGCAGTTCAATCATTCTCTCACTCATAGATCTCTCTTTTGCCCTCTAAATTATGAATCTTTAATTTTTATACCAAACACCTATCTTTATTTTGTATTTCTAAATTATATTATATGACAAAGTAAGGTAATTATATTATATGACAAAGTAAGGTAATTATATTATATGACAAAGTAAGGTAATTATATTATATGACAAAGCAAGGTCAAGGTCAAGTGACGGATTTGAGTCTCTGTGAAGGCAGGGATTTGTTTCCTTGACTAAGGGTGTCCCTGAGTCCACCCAGCTCAGATGGGTATCTAAGGGTGTCCCTGAGTCTACCCAGCTCAGATGGGTATCTAAGGGTGTCCCTGAGTCCACCTAGCTCAGATGGGTATCTAAGGGTGTCCCTGAGTCCACCCAGCTCAGATGGGTATCTAAGGGTGTCCCTGAGTCCACCCAGCTCAGATGGGTATCTAAGGGTGTCCCTGAGTCCACCCAGCTCAGATGGGTATCTAAGGGTGTCCCTGAGTCCACCCAGCTCAGATGGGTATCTAAGGGTGTCCCTGAGTCCACCCAGCTCAGATGGGTATCTAAGGGTGTCCCTGAGTCCACCCAGCTCAGATGGGTATCTAAGGGTGTCCCTGAGTCCACCCAGCTCAGATGTAATAATACCAAGGCATTTATTTGTATAAGGACCCGAGAAAACAATCAATATTCAAATAAATATATTTTAAATATATTTGTAGGTACTTTACTTCATAGTCGTTCGCACATCGTTCTGCGCATGTGTAAAAAAGTCGCAAATAATATTGTTTCAATTTGTTAATAATTGACTACCATTACGCTAGGACTAGTGTTTACCGTAGTTACAACTATCGAACGACCGCTTACACTCATCTTTAAAAATGTTAAGGCTTATTTATTTTAGTTTTAAGTCTTCGGAATTTAAATAATTTATGCAGATGCAACTTCAATAAGCCCGTAATAGCTGTGTTAGTGACGGTGACTTCAAATCGCTTTCTCCCTATTCCGGTATCTAAATACAGTCGAACCCACTTATCTCGAGCTCGGTTATATCGACCACCCTATTATGTCGACGTTTTTTATTGGAACCGCCAAATTCTCTCTTTGTCTTAGCATTTTTTCATCGGCTATTTCGATTTTTCTAAGTCGCCGAAACCTAGTATCTCGAGCACAAAAGATGGCCAAATTTGCAACTTAACTCGATTTTCGTCTGTTGAAAATAAAGGTTTGTATCGAGAATCGACGGTGGTTTTTATATAATTAAATAAAAAAATTAATAAATTATTATTCTTTTAAAAGTTTGTTGTTGTTGCTTTGTTACCAGTAACGTGACTGTGACACTAACACGCGCGTGACGATGAAACTGATTAACACAGTACACACAGCCCACAGCGTGCTGTGATCAACGGTCAAGGCCACAATAGTTTTATTTATATTACAAGTTTGATTGACTGAGGAAATTCGAGAAGGTTCTGATAGTTAATTAACAGATATCCTGCACGTCAAAAGCATTAAACTTTTAAAAAAACCATATTGATTTGTTTATTTGTATTTTAAATTCGCTGATACGATGGCAAACGCGACTGCGACATGGCGAAGCGTAAACTTTGACCTTTTAGAGCATGCGCAGACAATTATAAACTGGTAACTTATTTTTTATTAAATAAATGGAATCGAAACATGACATAGACATAATCAAAGTCCTTTACTTCGGCATAAATATATATACATGTGTATATATATATATATATATATATAAATTCCCGATTAGTCATAACTTTTCCCGACTTTCAAGACCGAGAATTTATTTTTAAGAATTCCCGACTTTTTCCCGTTTTCCTGAGTGGGAACCATGGTTATATTTAAATTTTAAACGGTCCTTAAAAACGAACGGTCATTACAACCTTAGACTTAAGAAAGAGTGAAGAAATATTAGGGTTCCGATACGATTCCGATAAATCATCCCATCACTAATTAACGCTAACTAATTAATCATGTACATAAAGAAATTTCAAGCACATGTTAATATTTTGCCGCCATATTGGTTTTCGTTTTAACTCGATCATCGGTTATGTCGACGCCATTTTTCATACCCCAACGCCGTCGACTTAAGCGGTTTCGACTGTAATATACACGTCATCACTTTTAGTTTACTTCGTCTACGGCTAATGAATGCTTTTTTTTTAAATTTTAATTTGCTTAGTTGTCGAGGCACTGTACGGTCAAAGGTCACGGCTATTACTACAGCACTCTAAGTGAATTCAAAGGGACGAGGGGGGAAACGGGACAAGTTACGGCGTTTTCTAGTTAGGGATAATGAGGGTGGGGGAGAGAAGGCTAGACAGGTCTTTGATGTTTATATAAAAGGAAGCCTCTTGCTTTGACAAGACCGTGAGAATAGACACCTCCCCTCCCCCACTGTTATTCATCTACAGTGGGTTGGGGGGAAGGAACATTTTTCTTTTTAAATTGAGTCAGAGCGTGCCTTGGTAAATGGCCAGTGTAGCTCAACCCCACTCTATTGGGGATCGTCGTGTGCGCGGCGAATTCAATAATTCTGGCAAGTTGACGAGTGAAACATAATATGGTATTTAAATAAATTCCATCTTATTATGACTGTTTACTCCGTTTTATCAGGTCTTAGTCGGTATATTAGCTTATTACCCGGAGTTAATTTTGTGTTGTGTTACGGCAGAATACCAGAGCCAACACGCGAGCGAACGTGACATCAAAATCAAAGCGTTTTCTTAATAATAATAATATTCTGGTCTATAAATATAGACTGTTTGTGGAGTTCGCTAGTTCGTGATTTTTAAAAAAAAATGTATTCGCTTAGTTACCGAAGCATAGTACCAGAAGTAACAGCGCTGAGCAAGCGGGCTGTGCCTTCACCAGCAGACACTGGGGAGGCAGAAAATTGGTCCCTTCCCTTGGTTATAAAAAAATCATAGCTAACATTTTCATAAGCTGGCAATTGGTCATGGGGATCCAGATAACCAACATTAAGTGGCAAATTTGGCCCTCTTTTGTGCTCGAGGTACTAGGTTTCAGCGACTTACAAAAATCGAATTAGCCGATGAAAAAATGCTAAGACAAAGAGAGAATTTGGAGGTTCCAATAAAAAACGTCGAGTTAGTGGGGTGGTCGAGCTAAATGAGCTCGAGGTAAGTGGGTTCGACTGTACTATTGGTATAATTTTGATTCTATATGAATGCCTATACTATGACATTTAGAATAAGCTATGTTGTATCATGATGTACATAATTTTATCAATATATGGATACTATGTATCTTTGATGTCAAATGAGTTTCTGTGAGCAATTTTTTTTTAAAAAAAGAAAGAAAAAAAAAGCTTATAGAAGAACAGTTTCAACTTTTTAATGACATTTCTCTTACATCTCGTATGTCAAGGTTGGAAGCATCAGAAACTTTGAGCCATTTCTTCAGGTAATGGCGCCTCACTGTTGACTCTGCCTGGAATATGGCAAATGGAATGGCTCTTTCTGTAACTGGACAACCTCCTGGTTTCTTGGAAATGACAAATCTGCCAGCCAGGCCTGTGCCTTTGACCATCTGCCAGCCAGGCCTGTGCCTTTGACCCTCTGATCACCAAGAAACTAAAAGGAGGAAAGTCATGAATTCACATGTTAGAGAAATGGTTTTAAATTATAGTTTTTAATTTGAGACTTTAAAGGAATTAAACCAAAATGACATTACAGAAAAATCTATTAGACAATTTAATTTTTTCCCCCTCATCTTAAAATTACTCACCTCTGCCAGTCTTTTTACTGTGCTGATAGAAGTAGAATTCTGACTGCCGTAGTCCTTCAATTTCTTGGACAAGCTGCGGTTCTCAGCAATCAGTTCAAAAAGTTCAGAATCTGGCATATTTACTGCCTAACAGATGGCCAGGAAAGATAATTGACTTTGTGAGAACCATTGAAGAAATTTTCTAAATTTAACAATTTAAAATCACACAAGACAAACTGAAGACTAAACTCTGATGGTTTTAACACATAAATAAAAGACCATAAATTTAACAGCAATTATAATGTAGTAGCCAGAAATATTTTGTAAACAACTCAGCTGCATAAAAATGTTTATTATTTTATTTTATTTTCAATGCTCAAATTGTATTTCAAGAGAGCAGCCAATGCCTGGTAATCCAATTTCTAGAGCATGTAAAGGACTAAATTATTTCAACATAAAAAATACCCAACTTGTTATGTCAGAGATATCCAATATTTTATACAACCTTGCTGTACAACTAATCCAACCAGTAGTCTATAACTATAGACTATAGGCATAGGCCAG